>CAUYRT010068635.1:0-22761 GCA_963574885.1 Lepilemur ruficaudatus
GCTCAGCACCGTGGAACCCGAGGACATGGGCACCTGCTCCTCCAAATCCGTGAGCTCTGCACCCCGGAACACCGCGCTTCGGAACTGAGGTGGGTCCGACTCTGAGGGCAGAGGGCCGACCACACCGCTCAGCCTGCGGATGGAGGGACACCCCGTCGCTTGTGACACGGACGGTCCCGGAGGGCAGCACACCGAGTGAAATAAGCCAGACGCAGAAAGCAAAACACAGCATGATCTCTCGTACGTGTGGAGTGTAAAAGGGGCAAACACACGGAAGCGGAGAGCAGCGGGTGCTCCTCGGAGTCGGGGGAGGGGCAATGAGGAGGTGCCCATCAAAGGGCGCGAAGTTTTAGTTTTACAAGTGAGTGATACCTGGAGATCTGCCGTGCAACACACAGCCCGTGACTAATGACGCTGCCCCGCACGCTTACAAAGTTCCTGCGAAGGAAGATCTTATGTAAAGTGCTCTTATCACAAAAGGAAAAAACAGGGTGTGGGTGGCAGGAAACTCTGGGAGTGATGGGTAAGTCCGTGGCAGTCACAGTGACGACAGCTCGAGGCTTCACAGGTGTGAACTTCAAACACGTCAAGCCGTGTACGTCAAATAGCTACGGCTGTCTGTATGTCAATCACATCTCAGGACAGCACTTTTTAAATGTCCAAAAAAAAGTAAACTGCCAGCAGCAGAGAGAATAGGGAGACTGGGCTAAATCAGAAGGAGTTTCAACATGTTTCTCGGCGACAGAAGGCGCACGGAAGGTACTGATGGATAAACCGGGTGGGGACGGTTGTCCAGAGGGTGCCACAGGAGGCTGGAGAGAAGGTGGGAGCCACCTGATCCCAGACAGGCTCTGGCTCAAAACCAGCACGCCACTAACATCAGACAAGTTAAGGGAAGTCTGGACAGGGAATCGTACACGTCTGACCCCGTGCCCGACACAGAATGCAAAGCCCTCGAGGCTGAGCGGAGACTCTCGCTGGTGCTCCCAAGGAAAGTTGCCCTCATTCTGGCGTTGGGGGCTCCTTCCCCCAGGGGTGAAGCCTGCCAGGCAACACGGCTGCCCAGGTATGGAAGCTCCCAGCTGACTCTCCCCTCAGGGCACGGGCCGGGCGAGGAACACCTGCTGACATCACACAGAAAGCCAAACCTGTTACCAATCTCTCCTTCTTCAGTGTGACCTGACAACCGAAAATGATGATGACGATGATGACGATGACGACATCAGCACCTACTACACATTTGCCATTTGCCTGGCACAATTCTAAAAACTTTACATGCACTAAACCATCCAATCCTCAACACTTAAACTATTTTACAACTAGCAAACAACAAAGCCAGGATTCAGCCCAAATCTGAGCCAGTGACTGAGCTCTTAATGACCAAGCTAAACGACCAACACATATGGAAACCTCGCAGCATGGAAGACCCAAAGATCTTCCACAGAGCACTCAGACAGGTAAGGGACCACCACTTAGGACTTTAAAAAAAGAAGTATACTCATGGATTTGAGAAATATATCCGTAAAACAAGAACAGGATGCTATGAAAAAGGGAAGTCAAAGAGTAAAAAAAAAAAGAGAGAGATGAAAAATGATGGCTAAAGTACCAAATTTAACTCAAGAGGCCAGAAAATAAAGTTGAAGAGACCTGAAATTATCTCTGTGGAGATGAAAATATTGCTCTAGCGTGTCACGTGCTACAACAGCAATGGTATTGACTGAGTTTTAAAACTTACGTATTGCAATGATAGAAACTCAGTGGAAACGTCACCATGATTACCAGAGAGAGTGCAAATGCTCACCACTGTGACACTGAAGTAGTAAAACCTGAGCCGACGGCCCCAGGAAGTTGGGGACAGGGGAGGTGGACAGAGTCAGACGCTCACGAAAGGGGACAGAACAAGAAATAACACAAAATAAAAAGCACCACCAACAAGAACCAAAAATAACCATCAAACGCTGAAAACAGCAAAAGGAAGTCCGCAGGATTGGACATCCAGGAAAACCCTCGTGTTTCTTAGCAGAAAGTCAACATGTCACTGTCTTCACGTGGCTCCGGGTACCAGGAGTAAAGAGGCAGAGGCTGGCGTCTGCTTTGTATCGTAATCGTTTCTGCTCGACTAGTTATCGTCTACGTATATTATTCAAGTGAAAATTTAAATTCTGTCATTAAAATGTTGCTCCTCTCTCATGCCACCTATCACGCGGCTTTCTCACGGGCAGGCTGGCATCTCTGGCCACCTAATGACACATGTCCCTGTATTGATCAAGGTCTGTTCTCCCCTAACGACACTCTACCCGTAAAAAATACGAGGTGTGGCTACTGCCCTGTATTTTGCCAGTCGTGACTGCACAAGAAAATGAAACGCGGGCCCCATTCAGACTAATTTTACCAAGTTCTCTCTCTCCCCTGCCTTACCCTGCCCTTCCCAAATCACCCACGTCTCCTCAGCTGTAGCAAGGTGATGCCGCCGTGCTGGAACGGTGCCGCGGTCCTCCCAGCCACCAGGTGCCAATTTGCGGTGATTACATTTAAGATTCTGATCTAAAAATCAAGACTGAATATTAACGAGGTCGGCGGCAAGGAGATTTCAATGAGTAAAGCACGGGGCTTAGAATTTACGAGAAGACATGTAAGACAGATAAATATTTTTAAACCTTCAAAGCTGGTTAAGAAAAACTAAACCACAAGCTAGATGCCTGATTTAGCAATGGTTCACGGGTCGGGGGAGGAACTTGAAGGGAGAGTTTTCTATGTGTGGGAGCTAAAAAAAACTCTGATCTCGTGGAGGTAGAGAGCAGACTGAGAGACAGCAGAGGCTGGGAAGGGTGTGGGGTGGGTAGAGGCTGGTCAGTGGGTACGAACACACACGTAGGTAGAAGGCGTAAGTTCCAGCATTCCATAGCAGAGTAGGGTGACTATAGTTAGCAACAGTGTATCGTATATTTCAAAGTAGCTAGGAAAAAAAACTCAAAATGTTTCTAACACAGAGAAATGATAAATACTCAAGGTGATGGATACTCAATACCCTGAATATATCATTACACATTCTGTGCCTGTAACAAAATACTACATGTGCCCCATAAATACATAAAATACTATGTAGCAATTTTAAACATTTATTTTCTCCAACTTATATGTATGTGCTTTGCAAACACTCATTTACTACGAATAACAACCCTAATACACACACACACACACACACACACACACACACACACACACGGCTGTCACTTCCCCACCTCACCAAAGAGGAAACTGAGGCACAGATTCAACAGGCAGGATTCCAACCCGAGTGGTCTGGCTCTGCTGTCCTTGCTACCAGCCTCTGCAGCAGGAGGCCCGCAGCTACCAAGCTTTCTGCTCACTAATCCTCAGCCGACTTCATCCCCCCGGAGCCCACGACGCCCACGTGAGGCAGCCGGAACCACCCGTCCAAGTGGCCGTTTCAATTCTTTTCTTCCTTTCAACTGGTTTTCGAAGATTCAGGAGACATCTTATGTCCTCAGAACGCGGTTAGACAACAGCACAGCATTCCGAGGGGGAAAAGCCTCTCCAAGGGTGTTCAAAGTCATCTTTTAAAATGCAAATTGAGTTTTTTTTTTGTGCTGTACAGTGTCATACCCAGCATTCAGCACAGCACCTGGCATACATCGGTTTGTGTACGATTGAAATTTCTTTTATTATCATGCTCTGATGCTATAATTCTAAGAAAAGAAATCCCAAAATACATTTAATAACAACATTAATTGAGAGCTCTGGCGTCTACACTTTCAACCACGCATCCTTTTTCATAAAAATGAGCGTGTGTGTGCGTCTTAAAACACTACACAAAATCTACAGGTATTGAAGACAAAAAACCAACAACAAAAAATGGCAAATAACAAGCAGAAACGTAAACTCTGGTGTTTTCTTTCCGCGCCCAGCACGCTGCCCTGAGGGCCTTCTGGACGCTCGACCCCAGCCCCGAGACCACTGACACAGGAGAGCGCGGGCTCCCGCTCGGGCTGCCTGGGTTTAAATCCGGGCTCACCTGTCACCGTGGTACGACCGGGGGCAAGTCGCTCATCTGGCCGTGTGCTCAGTCTTTGCATCTGTGAAATGGGGACGACAGTCCCCGCCTCACAGAGGTGGTGATGGTAAAAAGTACGCAAAGTGTGAAATGCGCTTAGCACAAAGCAGACGTTCCGGGGACGCCGGCTGCACCAGAACCGGCACCGAACGCAAAGCTCCTGCCTTGCAAGTGGAGACAACGCGGCCCAAAGATAGCGCGAGACCCTCCAGCCACGCCGTGTGTCTCTCAAGGGCCGACTGGGGAGTCTCCAGCTCCAGGCCGGGGTTCTGGCTACTGCAGCCCACTAGTTCTGGATAACGGGGCCTCCCTGGAGTCCCCTGATCTTTTCTTTCTGTCTTCCTAAGACCGATGTTGAGAAAAATGGCCAAGACCCCAATGCCTTTCCTTTGGTGACTATTTGGCATTAAATTTATTCACTGCTCCCTTAACCTCTGTTCTCACATTGCCATCCACATGCCAATACCGGGATGCCACCGTCACCACGGCACCCCAGGGACGCCGGGCTCGGCGCTGGCCCATCACCAGGCCCGAGTGCTGGTGCGGATGGGAAATCAGCAGCTGTGATTTGTGCATTTCTTTTTAGAACCACCTGCCTTTGAATGATCTGTGCATTTTAACACTTGCACGTTCTTCCTTTAAAAAAAAAAAAGACCTACACAAAGCCACGGTGATAGACTGGGGGGGTGGACCGGACGGGAGCGGATGGTAACGAGTGCCGAAGGTGGACGGCAGCCACGGGCTCATCTGCATACTTTCCTCGATTTGTGTGTGACTTGAGACTTTCCATAATACAGTTTTGCTGTGTTTTGTTTTTAATAAACGGCATCCCAAGGGGAATGGGAAAGACAGTGAACGCACAGGTCTCACGGGTCTGGGGAGATGAAGCCAGAGATACAGATTTTTGTTTGAATTCTGCGTTCTTTTCACTAACAACTGACTCCTGAAACACACGCCTGCTTCTCCACACCAACCACAACCACTTTTTCCAAGTATTACAGAAACAAGGTAGACTGAGACGGCCCCCAACCCGCATGCTGAGGACCCTGGGTCTTACACCGGTAGCAGATGGACTCGTACATGCTGCACTGCACACGCATACACACGCACACACACGCACACACATACACACACGCGCACACACAACAAGAAAGACCAACATGCCCCTTCTCTTCTAAGTGCTCCCACCACCCCTCTTGGGCCTCGCCCCACAGGTGAGGCTGCTCTTAGGAAAAGGAGCTTTGTCTTCTGCACGGAAGGGCAGGCGCTTGAAGAGTCCGAGGTCCCGCTGGGGCTGCGATCTTAGTTCCTGGGTCCTCATCGCCCCCCACCTCCCCTAGGCTGGGTTACACAGTCACACCCAAGCTTGCAGCGGGACCTCGGCAGGAACACGGACCTCTCCATTCCAGGAATGAAAGGAGATGAAGCCCCCGAGTCCTGAACCTGAGAAGCCCTCAACACAAACGAGGCCCTTGAGTGATCTACGCCGTCCCTCCGCGGGGCCTGCGGGGCCAGGACTGCGGGGCTCTGGTGAGCTGAAGAAGAATCAATCGTGTCTCTGTCCTCGAGGAGGTCACATTCCTACAGAAGAGGCAGACACAGCGACAGCTGACCAAAGGCACCGATCACAGAGCTACGGAGCAGAGAAGGGACCCGCCTGGCCGGCCGGCTGGCCACACAAGAGAGAGGCGTGGGTGGGGCAGGAGGGACTCCAGTGGCACCAGGCTGGGAAGGGCATTCGGGTAAAGACACAGAAAAGCTCCGCATTTTCTTTCTTTGGTAACTATGCAGGCAGCAACTTTTACTGTTTTCAGACAAGAGATGCAAATGAAGGGACCACTCCTAAGAGATTCAGACTCCAGTGTTTGGGGGGGTCATTAGTTAACTTCCCAGCTCCTCAGCAAGTGTAAAGATAAGTAGGCAGCTCAGAAACGACAAAAGAGTGGATCTCTGAAGACGCAGATGTCTGCGGAAGTCCCCGAGAAACTCTGGTCCCATTTTCAGTTGAGAGAGGAGAGATGGGAAAGAGACAGGCAGGAGGCATTATGCAAATTAAAACTGTGATCTTCAACATACTTGATCCCGCAAAAGTAATTACGGGCCTCTCACATTTTACACGTCAAGAAACACGAGACCACACTGAGTCGCTATGAGGGGTTCTGTTTAATAATCTAGCGGAAGGCAGGAAGCACGCAGGGACGGAAGACCCCTGGCAGAGCTGCCGTGCCCGCGGCACACAGCCCTTAGGGACATCGCCCGGCTGCGTGGGCGCCAGCTGCACGGCCCTGTCCCGCCGCCCTCCTGGGTGCTCGGAGCAGTCACAGGGGAACCGGCGATCTCTCTCCAGGCGCAGAGCGTGGCCTCAGCACCACAGCCCAGCCGAACAGAACAGGTACGACCCGACGCCACCACGCTCTCCTGGAGACCGGGCGCCCCGAGTCACGTGAGCATGGGATCCCCCGCACCGGGTTCTTGGAGAGGCTTGGTGCAAACACTGACCGGAGACGCCACGGAGCCAGGAGGACGGAGGGATCGGGCCCTGGTAGCGCGACTTTGGAGCGGGTGGGGGCAGAGGCGGGCCCAGCCCAGGCAAAACTGCAGTTCTTCCGGTTTGCCTTGGCCTGACTGCCTTTCCTTCTCTGCAGGGACAATTCCCAAGTCTACCGCCGGGCCAGAGCTCAGGCCTGAGCTCCAGACTTGCTCTGCATCTCCAACCACAGGTCTGACGGGCACGGCGCACTCAGCAAACCCAAAGCCTCGCGCCTGGTCTCCACCCTGCCCCTCCCACCCTGCTCCACTCCCACCCCCCCACAATGAACGGCAACTCAGCTGTCCTGTTGCTCAAGCCAGAATCCTCGGACCCACCCCTGGCACTCCCCTCCCCGCTGTGCATCGGCAAAGATGGTCGGTTCTGCCTTCACGACACATGCGACGTCTGGGCACTGCTCGGGGCCTCTGTTGCCACCACCCTCGCTAAGCCGCCAGCGCCTCTCACCCAATATTCCAAAGTTGGGTCCCAACTGGTCTTCCTCCTGTTCCCCTGACATGCCGGCCCCTCCGTCTGTCACCCACACATCCAGAGTGATCCTTCTGAACCCCAGGCCAGATCACGTCCCTTCTCTACCCAAAGCGCTTCAGTGGCTCCCGTTTTCATGCTCTAAAAGCCCAAGTTCTTGGCCGGGCGCGGTGGCTCACACCTGTAATCCTAGCACTCTGGGAGGCTGAGGCGGGTGGATTGCTCAAGGTCAGGAGTCCGAAACCAGCCTGAGCAAGAGCGAGACCCCGTCTCTACTAAAAATAGAAAGAAATTAATTGGCCAACTAAAAATATATAGAAAATATTAGCCGGGCATAGTGGCGCATGCCTGTAGTCCCAGCTACTGGGGAGGCTGAGGCAGAAGGATCACTTGAGCCCAGCAGTTTGAGGTTGCTGTGAGCTAAGCTGACACCACGGCACTCTAGCCCGGGCAACAGAGTGAGACTCTGTCTCAAAACAAAACAAAACAAAAAAAGCCCAAGTTCTTGAATTCGCCTGTAAGGCCCTATATGACAGTCCCCCGACCCCATCTCGGTCCTCATCCCCCATGGCTCCCCGCCCTCCGCACCTCCAGCCGCCCTGGCATCTTGACGCTCTTTGAGTCTAGCGCCCACACCCCGCCCCAGGGACTCCAAGTTCAACCAGAATACAAACATCTTGCTCTGGTATTAGAGACCTTTGCAGTCAATATAATTACCATCGCACAGGGTTTTTACTTATGACCATGAAGATCACTAAAAACAGCTTGGGATGAGGAAGATTCTCATTTGATTACCAACCACAGTAACAGCGGCTTGGGCTGGCAGAGTTATGCTTAACGTCCGGAAACTCAGTCTTTGTGGATATATTCTGAATACGGGCTTCTTTACATGTGTTTCCCCCAAAGTAACTGCTCAGATTTCAGTGTAACCTTTTACAAAAACGTAAAGTGAAAGAGGAAAATAATAATCAGAGCTGGGGGTTCTCTGTGCTCCTTTTCCTTGGAAACTTCAGCAGTGCCCTGGGAACAAACCGTCTTGAGGTCGGGCTCTTCTGCGAGCTTTGGCACAACGGTAACACGACGGTTAACTCAGGCTGAGCGCTGAACCCCAGTGACTGGGCTTCCTGGAAGCAGGTTTCCGATTTCACCACGGTGCCAGGGTCCTTTAACACGCCCGAGTGGATCGATGTTGTGGAAATCATCAATGAGCTCCATTACAGAGCCCCGGAAGCGCCACGGGACTCTGAGGCTCAGGGCATGACGGGAGCGTTCATATTGTACAAGGACGCCAGCGACTCGGGTCCCCGGGCCGACTGGGGAGCAGGGAGGGACAACTCGACCTACCGAAGGTCACTTCATGAACGCCCTGAATGGAGCCACCTCGAACTGTGCTCAGAGGCTCTGGTTCCCGCCCAGCTCCTAAGACCTGAGCCTGGAAACCGCCCAGGGAAGGGAGCAAACCAGGAATGGCAGGTGTTGGGTTGCAGGTAGGGTTTCCTCTCCCTGAAAGATCTCCTTTGGGGATACGAACACCTTGGCGGATGGAACGCTGTCAGAGCTTCAGCGCGAATGCACACCCCTCCCTGGACCTCTGCCGGCCGCCAGCAACACATCCACCCAGCCTCCCTCCCACAGCTGCAAGCAAAGCCGCGTCATCTTCACTGTTGCCTACACCCACAGCCGCCGGCCGGGCTTGACCTGGGCATCCCACCTACAGAGGGTGAAAAAAGAAGCGATTTCTCCAGCACTCCCGATCCAAGCCTCTGGTTCTCAGCACGACCTGAGGATCTAATCACCACGGCTCTAACAATTTCAACCACAATCCTGAACAGAAATGCCCCCCGCCCAGCTGTGCTCCCACTGTGTGGGCGGCAGGGTGCTCAGCACCTGACACAGGTGGTTGTGGCCACTGTTACTGTCATTATTTTAACTGAGGCTAGAAAAGGTTAGGAAACTTGCCTGAGGTCAAGCCGCTAAACGCAGGCAGGACCTAAAACCAGGTCTGTCTGAGTTTAAAATCTACACTCTTGGCTGGGCACGGTGGCTCATGCCTGTAATCCTAGCACTCTGGGAGGCTGAGGAGGGCGGATTGCTCAAGGTCGGGAGTTCGAAACCAGCCTGAGCAAGAGCGAGACCCTGTCCCTACTAAAAATAGAAAAAATTAGCCGGGCATGGTGGCTCATGGCTGTAGTGCCAGCTACTTGGGAGGCTGAGGGAGAAGGATCACTTGAGCCCAGGGCCTGTGAGCTAGGCTGACGCCACGGCACTCTAGCTCGGGCAACAGAGTGAGACGATATCTCAAAAAAAAAAAAAAAAATCTACGCTCTTAACCACAAAAATTTAAAAAAAAAACAACAAAACCCAACCAACCAACGAACAAAACATCATAGGAAGCTCAGAGCTGTGGGGAACATTCCTCTTGCCCAGGTTGCCCTTGAGACAACCTTGCCTCTGTTGCTCCGACACAGGAGCCAGAAACCAGTTCCGGCTGTAAATCACCTCAATGAAGAAATAAGTCATTAAGTCATTGCACACCAGGGATCTCTGACCCGAGCCGCACGGAAGTGTGCAGACTCCGGCCGTCTTCCCTCTGCTGCCTCCTCCACCCCACCCCGGGGCCCACCCTCCCTGGCCCACGGCTGCTCCGATCATGCCCACGCCACAGCCCACTTCTCCCCGGCGGCACCAGTGGATAGCCCGAGTCCGCTGCGGGGCAGGAGACGGGAGGCAGCAAAGGGAAGGGACCCGTTTCTCCACCGCCTTCCTCGCCAGGTCACAACGGGTGCCACACGCGTGGTCACAAAGGGCGATGACGTCGCCGCTCCACTGACCTGTTTGTGGAATTAATCGTGGTCTATTCCGCAAGCCCGATGCTGTCAGAGTGAACTCTCGCACACCAGGAGCTGAGTGGAGCGTGGGGACGTCCAGTGCAACCCCCCACCCACAGCCTGGCGCAGGAGGCGCCGAGGTGCCACCCTGGCTCTGGAGCTGTCTGGACACGCTGGCCTGGGCCACCGCCCCCTTCTCCCAGGACCCCCTGCAGCCCCCTGAGAGGCGGCCAGGTTTCTCTATTCTCTTTCGCACCAGCCCTCGCTAACCTGGACACAAATGCATGAAACAAGAACAGGCACCGAGCCAAGGAGACGGGCTCCGGGCAGCAATGTGGTGACGTGCAAGGACCACGAATGAGGGAACAGGCTCGTCTGCAGAAAGAGCACCGGGACAGGCTAGACAGGGACAGGGGTCCCGACAGCATCCAAGTTCCAGGCTGCAGCCCCAGCGAGACTCCAGGGGTCTCATGAAAATGAATGTGGTGACTTCTTTTCAGCCGCGGCCCCCTCATATGGCTTATTCTCATTGTGTCCTGGGCACCAAAGATCTGTGACCAAAATCACCGACAGCAGTCCCCTTCCCAGTGGGCACACTTTCTGTGCTTGTCACCCATGGGGCAGAGCAACAGGATGCTCCGAGAGAGGCCACAGCCGCGTGACTTGTATTGCAGTGTGTTGTTGTGACTGTTCTGTGTTACTATTAGCTATTGTCGTCGGTCTCTTACCGTGCCCAATTTATAAATTAAACTTCACCACAGGTAGGTATGGATATGGAAAACATAGTGTATGTAGGGTTTGGTGCCGTCTGTGGCTTCAGGCATCCACTGGGGGTCTTGGACCATATCCCCAAGGATAAAGGGGACCACGGTACACAGATGCGTGAAACAGTCCTCTCTAACTTTCCATTTTCTTTAACTCTTAATCAATTACAATTGAGGCCAATCTTGGTACACCGGCTTTTAGATGTTTCTAGGCTAATGTATCTCAGCTGCAGCTACACACACACACACACACACACACACACTCTCTCTCTCTCTCTCTCTCTCTCTCTCTCTCTCTCATACGTAGAGATCACAGACTTCTCAAAAAATCAACCCAGGAACTCTGGGAGGCCAAGGTGGGAGGATCACTTGAGCTCAGGAGTTTGAGACCAGCCTGAGCAAGAGTGAGACCCCATCTCTACTAAAAAAATAGAAAGAAATTAATTGGCCAACTAAATATATATAGACAAAATTAGCTGGGCGTGGTGGCGCATGCCTGTAGTCGCAGCTACCCGAGAGGCTGAGGCAGGAGGATCGCTTGAGCCCAGGAGTTTGAGGTTGCTGTGAGCCAGGCTGATGCCACGGCACCCTAGCCCAGGCAACACAGTGAGACTCTGTCTCAAAAATAAATAAATAAATAACAAAAAATAAAAAATCAACCTAGGAAATTCCAAAGCACAGCTAGGGTTGAGATCCACTGCACCAGGCTGAACCCACTGATCTTCCCAGCGTAGTCAAGGAAAGTAAATTAAAAAACACTAGGTACTTTCCCTGAAAAAAAATGACAAAACGCAGACTTACTACGTCAGAAGTCAGGCAGTTGGGCCACATTCCACTGTTCTAGGTTGTAAAACCGCGGAGTGTGAAGCCCGGCGGTGTGAAGCGCCTTGTTCAAGGTGACCGCTATGGTCCGAATGTTTGTTCCCTCCAAAACCCGTGCTGGAATTTAACTGCCAGTGTAATCGCATTAAAGCTCCGTCCTCGTGAAGGCACTAATGCCCCAGCTCAGAGTGGGCTCCTCATAAAAGGGCAAGTTGCACCTCTCTCTCCCCTCCTCTTCCCGCCCTCCCTCCCTCTCTCACCTGCCCTTTCGGCTTTTCTGCTATTTGGGGAGCGTCCTGCTCTTCTCTGGAGGAAGCTTCAAGGCGCCAACCTGGACTGGGCCCTCCCGAGACACCAAGCCTGCCAAGCACCCTGCTCTTGGACTTCCCAGCCTCCAGAGCTGTGGGAAAGAAACTTCTTTTCCTTATAAATTACCCAGTCTTGGCTATTTTGTTGGAGCAGCACACAACTGACTAAGATGGTGGCATACGGGATCGGTGGCAATGCAGGAGCTGAAACTCATTTTCCTCGTCTGAAAGGTCGTGTGTTTGACTTTTGTAAATCACATCTTCCAGACAAAATTAGGAAGCCTGTCATTTAACACAATCCTGCAAAAACAAAAATCCTGTTATCCAAATAATGATCTACTAAGTGCATGTGTGTTTACGTTTCAGAGTCCTGTACACGGGCTCCTCAAAGCGGAGCAGATTTACGGTTTCAGCAGAAGCCTAAGCAAAATCCCGTGCGGAGAGTAAAGCCGCTACCAAAATGAACACTGCGATTCTGAAAGCCAGATTTCTGAGTCTTAAGTGGGATTATCGATACTGAATAGAGCAGAGAAGCTACTAAATTTGGAGAGAGAGTGAGGAGTAGAAGCAGTAGCAGAAGGTGGGGAGTGACCTTGCAAGTGAGCGCTAAGCAACCCCAGGACAGTGTCATTTACGTGACTTGCCCCACTTAACTGCTTCTTCCACCAATTTGCCAAGGCACCGGCAGGGTTTTAAGGCTGAATTTTAGTTAAGAGTGAGCCTCCCAGAGTACCCTCGATAAAAACAAACACGCTTGGAAGAGAATACGTTAAGGAGTCATTGCCCATGAACACAGAAAATGACACAGTTTGTCAGATCTTTTGCAACTGTGTTACCAGAGAAAAGCAAGGCCCCTCAGAAGAGAACCACAGAGAAGCACGTTTTGGTGGGATGCAGGTGACAGCTCAGACTCTGGTCCTGCCACAGAGGAAAGCAGCCTGACGTCACAGCGAGGGAACCCGCAGAGCCCGGCACGGCAGGAGAGCACCTGGAGGCAGGGGGACGGCATGCGGAGGAGAAGGGCTCTACGTGGACCCCAAAAGACACTCAGCCCACTGCAGTTTCGCCAGGTCTGTACTTCCGAGTCCGTTCTTCCTAATGGGATGCTCCCATGGTGCCCGCCTTCAGCTGCAAGCCAACACTCCGCTTCCTTTCCGGAAACGTCAGCGTGCCTCCACCTTATGTCCGACTCTTCGCAACAAGTTGCGTTTCTCTTTTCCCCAAACTCAGGTAGAAACCCTAGGCTTTTCACCTCTAAATCTGCTTCCTCCTGAAACCCCCATTCTAGATTACTTGCCCACTGTAATACTCATCACCGGCGGGGACTTGTGGCCTTTATCCACGCATGTGCGTCTGCACACTAAGGGAGGGGCACTTGTGTCTGAAGCGCCCTCTGAAGGGCTGGGCAGCTCCCCGTAGCCTGTGCAGGAGCCGGCTCAGGTAACGGAGAAAAGACAAAGGAAGGATTATCATCACTCTTCTGTTCAGCACAGACATTTCAGTATCACAGCAACACCAGCGTAACGGACTCGCCGTGGACCAGACCTCAGGTGGATACGTCTGGACCCCGTCGTGTCTGTGGCTGTTCCCACGGATACTGAACCCTAAAGGTAAAGTAAGATTCAAGTCTTTGTAAGAATTCAACTTAGGAAAAATTGAGTTTACCCTATTTATTTATGGGGTCCCCATGTGTGCAACTCATTAAACAAATATTTCATGAGTGCTTATTATTTTAAGACACTTTGCCAGCAACTGTTGGAAATAGAGGCCTTGTCCTCAAGTATCTTGCAGTTGAGCGGGGACGTGGTTAAACAGCAACACTGTGATGACCACAAGCAGAGGAGCTGGCACCTGGGCACAGGGAACACAAAGGGTCCCCCGCTCCAGCTGGGGTCCAGTCACGACCCAGTGTTTCCAGCACAGCAGCAGGGCACGTACAAAAGGCCAGACGGGAACGGAAGGAGAGAGGGCACAGTCCTGGCCTGGTGCTCGGGGTTGCAGGGCGCTGCCACACCTCACAGCCCTCACCGGGGAATAGTCTGAGTACAGGGACGGGAACGATTCAGGACCAGGCTCTCCCATCGGTGTCCCGAGGAGTGTGGCTGACCAGGTCCCAAAAGAGAGAGATCCCCAAAGACGAGGGGGTGGGGGGAAGTACAAAAGAGGGTCCGACCCAGCCACAGAAGAATGGGGACCTGGGCAGAAGGTGCTTCTGCCATGGCCGTGACCTGAAAGGAGCTGTGACTGGGCAGAGCACAGGTGTGTATCTGGCAAGATGAAAGCAGAACACCCAGGGTACAGGCTGCAGGCAGGCGGTGAAGGGAGCCATCAGCTTCGCGATCGGGTAACTCCTCTTTA
This sequence comes from Lepilemur ruficaudatus, assembly GCA_963574885.1. Lineage (NCBI taxonomy): Eukaryota > Metazoa > Chordata > Mammalia > Primates > Lepilemuridae > Lepilemur > Lepilemur ruficaudatus. Next base: position 14,169 of record CAUYRT010068635.1, read on the forward strand.
GTAAAAGAGTAACAAATGCGTCTCTTGAGAAACCTGGTGAAAAGCACCTCGTTTCATGGTGCAGCGGAACAGCACTAAACCAGAAGTCACAAGACCGACTGCGGGTTTCCCGTGAGATGATCTCAGGTGAGGCGGGTGAACATGAGCAGTGTCCACAAGTAAGTTGGAACATGGATTTAGCAGTTCGCAACCAGCCCTTTCTCTTTTTTAAAGTGAAATAAAGCAGAACACGTTCTGCTAAGTGCATTGCCTACAGAAAAAATACTGTTTCGTGAAACATTTGTTTCCAATATATAGATACAAATGTGTATGTGTGTTTGATCAAGATGTAAAACGTGTTTCTTTTTTGAGACAGTCTTGCTCTGTTGCCCAGGCTAGAGTCATCATGGCTCACAGCAACCTCAAACTCCTGGGCTGGAGTGATCCTCCTGCCTCAGCCTCCCAAGTAGCTGGGACTATAGATGTACACCACCACGCCCGGCTAATTTTTCTAGTTTTAGTAGAGATGCGGTCTCACTCTTGCTCAGGCTGGTCTGGAACCCCTGACCTCAAGCGATCCTCCGGCCTTAGCCACCCAGAGTGCTAGGATTATAGGCGTGAGCCATCGCACCTGCCTAACATATGTTTCTTACTGTGGGGTCACAGTCAAAATAGTTTAAAAAGCATAGGACAAGAGGTTTTGTAAGTTTCTTCATATTCTAAGATTCTCATTTAGCTTTTAAGTCCTGATCTATTTTACAGGTGAATAAATCAATTTCGATATGAGTTCTGACGTAATATTAAACAAACCACGGGCTTAGATATACCATCAGTTAATATAAAATTTAACCTTATCCAAAACAACGCCCTTTAATTCAACTCCGTAAGACAAAAAAGTTTCCAGGAAATAACCACGCCTCACATACGTGGCAACACTGCCACACCTGCGTATTCAGGGCAAAGGCTCAGCCCTGCGACAGGCTTTCATTGCAAGGCAGACACCCACACAGAGGGGCAACACTCCACAAACATGTTTAAATGAAATCTACTCAAGGTAGGATTTTCACATTTCCCTTTAAAAAAGATCTAATGCCAACCTTATTCTTAATACCTTTACCAACAGCAAACTCTAACAATCTATTGATTGTATATGACACATACTTCTGAAACCCTTTACTGAAACAAGTGGCTTTTAACTGTCTGGGAATTCTGACCCAACACATCTGCATATGAGACATTCTCATCTGCCTCAGCCACTTCTGAAAAGCTGTAACCCAAATGAGGGCATCTCCTTCCGGACTTGAGGAGGACAAAAACATGCAAGGTGTATTAAATACTAAGCACTTCCCTGTCGGACAGGCCATTTTCCCAGACAGGCAAGGGGTGATTCATGAACATAAGCACACATATATAAACATGAATGGGAAAATCATTAATGCTGGCTCTGTGCATGAAAGAAAATAAATAGGTCACAGATTAAAACTATAGAAGGGTCCACGGTGACAATAAGCCGTTGTACCTACTATGAGGACTGTTTCATCTGAAGAAATCACATCTCCTTATAGACATGACCCCAGGTGTTTTCACCGTCACCGACACAAGGTAGGTGGGAAAGGTCACAGACACCCAAAGTGGAGCACAAACAGGTGACCTGCCTTGCCCACTTCCCAGACCTTTGCCCAACCAAGAATAAAACCCAAGGTTTTTTTGTTTTGCTCGTTTCACCAGGTCTAACCCCTAAACCATGTCCCCAGTTTGTGCCTGGAATGTAAAAGGCCCTCAGTGAGTCCTCTGCATGCTAATTCAAGGTCAAGAGATTCCCCTACACCCTGAAGGAGTCAAACTTCTCCTGGGCTGTTACTGAGGCCAACAGCCACCAGCCAGCTGCTCTCTCTCCCCCAGCAGGAGAGCAAACTCCGCGACCATCCGACCTCCAGCGGCCTCCACGGTTGCCCAGACGTGGCCCTGTGGGCACTTCACAACCGAAAAGTCTGTTAGAGGTCGTCCCGTCACACCCACTGACCGTACGGGGACGGAAACTGAGGTCTAGAGACCCGTGTGCCTTGCCAAGGTCACGACGGCCTGAGGACCTGCGGTCTCCGGGTCAGCTCACACCCACGAAAGACAAGCCAGTCGCTGCTCTCTGCCCGGTACTGAAGCACCCCCGCGCTGCCACGTGCGGTAACCACAAAAGCCCCGCCGGGGGGCCGGTGGCACCCCGGCGTGCGAGCCCAGGCAAAATCCCCCCCACCCCCCGAGTCCGGGCTCTCCAAGAACCTGAGGACGGGCGGGTTTTCCGAGAGGGTGGACGCGGGCCCGGGCGCTCCCCGCTCGCCCACAGCCCCGGGGCAGGAGCCCCCCTCCGCCACCCACACCTGCGCGCCGCCCGCTCACCGGGTGCGCAGCGCCTGCCACGCGGCGTCGATGTCGGCGTAGAGGTTCTTCTCGGAGGGCTTGCCCGAGCTGACGCCGTAGCCCGAGTAGTCGTAGGAGAAGATGTTGCAGTTGATGCGCGAGCCCAGGCCGATGTAGAAGCTGCACATCTGGCCCAGGTCCACGGCGTTGCCGTGCGAGAAGAGCAGCGTGTAGCGGCTGGAGGGCGCGCAGCGCACGAACATGCAGCCCAGCCGGTTGTCGCGGGCCGTGCGCGAGAAGAAGACCTCGACGGCGTCCAGCTCGCGCTGCGAGTACTGCCAGTCGGCGCGCTCGCTCAGGTGCAGGCTGCACGCGCCGGGGCCCGCGCCCGCGCCCTCCTCGGGCGGCTGCGGCGCCGGTTGGGCCGCGTTGGCGGCGGCGGCGGCCGGGGCCGGGGCCGGGGCCGGGGCGGGCGCGCCGGGGCCGCGCTGCTCGGGCGCCAGCACGGTGTAGGTGGGCTCGGGCGGCAGGAAGGCCAGCTTGGCGGCGATGCGGCTCGGGCAGGGCGGGCAGCAGAAGAGCCAGCACAGCTCGCCCAGCGAGAAGCCGTTCATCCTGGGGCCTGGCTCGGGCATCGGGGCGGCTGCGCCCGCCGGCCTGGCTGGCCCGGAGCGCGGAGGGCGCGCGGCGCGGGCGCGGGCGCGGGGCGGGCGCGGAGGCGGGGCCGGCCCGGCGGGCGCGGCGCTCGGAGCCGGGCGGGTCAACGGCCGCCCCGCAGCCCTGGCGAGGCGCGGGCGAGCGCGGCCCGCGCGCGGCACACAAAGCCGGCGGCGGCGGCCATGGCCGGCTCGTGCGCGCCCCCCGCGCCGCGCCGCTCCGCTCCGCTCCCGCCGCCACTTCCGGGGACCGCGGCGCCGGCTGGGCCTGGGCGGGGCTCCCGGCGCGGGGCGGGCACCTGCCCTGCCCGGCGGCGCGTCCCGAGGCCGGGCGGCGGGGGCTCTGCGCGGCCGGGAGCCGTGGAGGGGCCGGGGTCCCCTGGCGTGGCCCGCCCGCCTCGCCCTTCTCGCCCCGGGACTCCCTTCCCCTAATCCGGGTGTCTGTCTTGGGCGGAGGCCCCTGGGAATCCGCCGCAAAGTAATGGGGCGAAGGGAGCCGGAGTGAACCCGAAAGGTCCGGCTCTTGGTGTCTGCGCTGCGGTCTGAACCGCCTGGGTGCCCGAAGGCCCCGGCCCGCGAGGGGTCCTGCGGCTGTGGGTCGGGATGGCCACCGGTGTGTGCCCCCTGTACACGAGGCTGTTTCTGTATGTGGCAGCAGCGTCACCCTTGCAGGGCCAGGCTGTGACCTTTATACGAGTCCCTGTATCTGCAGAGTCAGCCATTGTAACAGGACCGTCCTGCATTTAGCGACAGACCCTGTCGGAGTTGTCCTTTCTGGTCCCACGTGGGGTAGATTTTGGGGTAGTAAGTCGGTACTCCTGTGGTTTACGGTTTGTTTCTCTAGAAGTGTTTTGCGTCCAGGATTTTAAAATGTCCTTAATCATGGAGGATTTCTTACACTGATTCAAACCCACTGTAATCTTGGCAGTCACCTCAAAATGGTTTTTCAAATATAGCTCCCAGCGCCTTGAAACTGGGCGTGCTCCGGCGCCAGTTTTCCCAGAGCCTCCTGTGCTTCCCCTTCTCCTCCTGATTTGGCAGCCGAACCCCCATTCAGGAACTGGCCGGGGCTGCTCTGCCCTGACGGCCAGCCAGGCAGCTCCAGGCTCAGGGTCCACAGGATCACCACCGGGACCTGTTGTTTTAATTCTCAGCCGTCCTGAGAATGGTAACTTTCGGGGCTTTTACAGAGGGAATGTTTTGAGCACCCTTGTCTACATGAGTTTGCCCATCCTGATTTCAAGAATCTCCAGGACCTGGTTTTAGGAGGCCATTTCTTCACTTAAAACAATTTTCAGATGTTTTTGAATTATGCAAACTTGGTTTAAAACAACCTGGTGATGAAGCCTGTCCAGAGGACATTATTTGGAGTCTGTTTTGAGGTTATTCACACCTGGTGAAACTGTTTGCCTAAAATCCTTGTAACTCGCTACACATTGTTCTACTTTGCTTGGATACTTTGTTTCTTGTATTCAGCATCTATGTGTATAACATTTTTCACGCTCACAGCACCTGCTGTGTCTGGCGTTTGGCGCTAGAGCTGCAAAACGTAAGATGGTTCCCTGCTCCCAAGCACCTGCCAGTCTAATCTGGGCATCCGCAGAAGATTCAGAATAGTTTTTTACATGCCTTAAGAAAAAAAAAATCAACTCCTGGTAACAGAAGCCGGTCTCGGATCCCAGTTCAGTGTGGTATTCCTGTGGGGACCTAAGGTCACAGGCCAGGACATTACTCCCTGATCTAATTCAGAGGAAGAACAGAGCTTTGGGTACTGAGATGAAAGGTGTCTGACACCCCCCCCCACTCTGTCTTCCGCAAATGCCCCTCCTCCCACCGTCCTCCCATAGGGGTTGAGCAGCCCTTAGCTTGTGAAGGGGCTCTGGGGAGCGTCTCGAGTTCGTGTCTTCTGTGCCGCTGGTGGAAAAGACAGCCCTGACCTTGCAGATGTCTGGTGGCAGTGTTCACGTTGCCGGGAAAACTTAAAAGCCAGGTACTTGTTTATGTACGTCCTATCTCATTCCACAAAGGATTTGTGGAGCGCAATTCAGTGTAATACCAATAAACAAATAAATAAAGGCCTGGCTTTTATTTTCACCCCTGTTAGAAGGCTATATATAGGGGTGGGCTGAAAGAGCATTTACGCCCCAGGAAATTATCTTGGTTCCGGTTTGTGTGAATACTAAATGGAGACCCTGAAGTTCCATGCCAGAGAGCATGGCCACCAAGCCTTGCTCGGTAGGGTTCATGTGGCTCCCTGAGATGAGAGGCGGTGCTGCCCGGGGCCACGGGTTTCATAGGTGAGAACGTCTCTGACACATCCACAGCAAGGTGTCAGCGTGCCTGGGCATGTTGGTTGGGAAACTTTAACATATAGCACAGAAATAATGTTTGTCCTATAAAATGTGAAGGTCAGGTATTACCAGCTGTCCACTTTGACCCTGAAGAATTTCTGTGTAGTTCCTATCATCCTGGTGGAGGAAGGTCTAACTCTGAGTTCAGGTCAGCAAGTGTATTTGCTACACTAGGTACTTGCCATGACTCAGGGCACTGACTTGATCTGGGGCATGTAGAGGGGTCTAAGACACAGCACTTCCTGCCCTGAGCAAGTTCATGCCATGGTTGGTTGCTTGCAATGACTCTATATCCTGCTAAGCCAGCCGGGTTTGATGAACTAAACAATATTTCAAGGAGCTAAACGCGTTGGTGTCTATTATTTAATATTGGCCTTTACACACTGAACTTGGCTTCCATTTTAGTCTGCTAGAGGTTGAGTTGCTTAAGGCCACTTTATAAAACTAAACTGTCAGCAGCATAGAAGAGATAGTCCATTTTTTATTTCTATGAGAGAAGGATATTCATGCTTAAAAACTGAATCTAGGCTGGGTGTGGTGGCTCACGCCTATAATCTTAGCACTCCGGGAGGCCGAGGAGGGAGGATTGCTTGAGCTCAGGAGTTCAAGACCAGCCTGAGCAAGAGCGAGACCCCCACCTCTACTATAAAAAGAAATAAATTAGCCAAACAACTAAAATTAGAAAAAAAAATTAGCCAGGCACAGTGGTGAGTGCCTATAGTACCAGCTACCTGGGAGGCTGAGGCAGGAGGATCGCTCAAGCCCAGGAGTTTGAGGTTGCTATGAGCTAGGCTGACACCACGGCACTCTAGCCTGGGCAACAGAGCGAGACTCTGTCTAAATAAAAAAACAAAAACAAAAAACTGAATCTAGTTGTCTATATGGAATCTGAGATACATTGCCCTGTTTTTCTTTGTAAAAAAATTTAATTTGGGACTGGATGCTCTGTGAGGGAAGGGATCACGTCTTTCTGTTCATCATTTTCCGTATGACTGGCAGAGAGAAGATGTGCAGTAAATACGAATTAAACTGACAAATTAAAGAGTGAGTGACTTAGCGAACGCAGCCGAGAGACCAAGCTTATTCCTTCCAATCTGGGCAGCGTTACTGGAACACGGGCTTCGAGAAAGACACGAAGTGGTCCAGAGCCAAAGCCAGCGCCACACTTTGTGCGCAGTCTGTAAGCGTCCTCTGGCTGAGGAACTGTGACGTTCTTTCCATCTTTCTCAGCAACAGAGCTCAAGTTTTGTTCTGCTGACAGCGCCCCCAGTTAGGACCCACGACCACTCCGCCTCCCCTGCTGTGAGGACGGCCACTTGACAGGATTCCGTGCAGCGGGATCTAAATGGGAGGACATTAGGGGACCTTCTGGAGAGACCTTTAACAGCGCCAGACTCAGCTGCAATGTCTCCCTCTGCCTTTTCCCTTTGTTCCTGCTTGGGTTGCAGGCATTGCTATTTGAGCCACAGCAGCCATCTTGCAGCCATGAGGGTAAATTTCACAGCGGAAGATAGCGGCGAAGAAAGATAGAGTCTGGATCCTTCACGGCATTGTTTAATAGCAGCCCGGCTCTGGCCTGTATCTGTCTAGACTTCTTATCTGAAAAGAACTAGGTCTTTTTATGTCACTGTCATTGGTTTGTTTGCTACCTGTAACCTAATGCAACATTAACTGATTCAGGAATCAGAAGCAAAAGATCTTAGATTCTTCTTAACTGCTTTCTCAGTAGGGACAAGGAGTATTTTGTTCGTCAATAGTGGAACAGTAATGTCTAAATCCTGCTTGTTCCTCCATAGAAAAGCATTTAAGTATGACCAAAGAGGGGATACATTTTTAAGGAGATGACTATCACACAAACACATCTGAAATGTGAAGAAAGAAAAAGCTTATAATGTTGAAAATACAGTGATACTTTGAGGCGCTTCCAGGCAATCTGTGCTGGCATCAGCTGGGGTAAGGGGCCCACCGTTCCACTCAAAGCTTTGGGAGGCAAAACATCTTTTCCCAGCATCTTTTTCAGCCTGACAGCTCTCATCCAAAGTGTTGTCAGTGAGGTCACTGGAACCCAGCTGGGGACGGCCGAGAATGCCGGGAAAGCACTGCAGAGGGAGGATTGGAAGAAAGAAGACACCAGCCACCCACAGAAATGTGTCTGCACAGTTCCTACGACCCGGCCGGTCCACGGACGATCATGCCCCAAACTGCATTTCCGACTGGTCGCTTCCCATCTCCTGTCCGTGGATTCTTACCAGGGGGCCAGAGTCCCCGAGACTGATCACAGAAGTCTGCGCTGGCGAGCTTCCCGATGGGACCGTGTCCGTCTCGCCGGTCCCTGTGCCGTCAGCGCCACCGTGACGTCCTAGCTCGTGTGGGAACTCAAATCACGTCTGTCAATGGGTTGGAATTAAATTCCTGGTAATTTTTAATCACGTTTTTTTTAAATATGCAAAGATGCAGTAGACTGGGTTTAATTAAGTATAAGTAAAGGTTTGCTTAATAAGTAATTTTTTAAAGTAGAAAGTGGGGAGGAGCAGCCTCTTATATGCTGAGCTCGCAAATCCAAATTTGGGATGACAAGAAACAATACCATGGTGTCAACTTTAAGTTTTGTCAGAATTTCCGATAGTTGCACATTGAAGCAATGTGCATAAATGGTTAATTTGCAGTGTTGTTCTGGGGAATTTACAATAACAAATATTAAAATACACGTACTCCAAAAGAATAGCAATAGCAACATGAGATCAGAGAAACCAAAATGACCCAGCAGCGTAGAAGTATTTTACACATGATAAAGCTGGTATTTCAAATCAGCGAGGAAACATTAGCTTATTCAGCTGATCAAATATTTGAAAAAATTGCAATTCTATTGGATCAAAAAGTCAAAGATTTTTTTTCCCCATAAACCCAACTAAGTGGTAGAAGGTTTTTTTTAATGAAACCAAAAGACAACTGGAAAAAATGTAGATAAGAAGTTATGTTATTTTTAGCATAATACCAAAGGCAGAAACCACACAGGAAAGATGGGTGATTTGACTACACAAATTTCCAGTCTTCTCTATACTGAAATATTTACAGATGAGATAATATGATATGATATTGAGGGCTTGCTGCAAAAACCAGAAACCAAAAGACAAAGCCTCTGGGGAGAGGGTGAGAGGGAAACAGACATCAGACAAAGGGGGGTTACCGCGAGCTGACCCTTGCTGGGTCTGCATCATGGGGTGATGGGCACATGGGGTTTGATCAACTATT
>CAUYRT010068637.1:0-16749 GCA_963574885.1 Lepilemur ruficaudatus
TTCTACTCAGCCACAAAAGACAATGGTGATCTAGCACCTCTTGCATTATCCTGGATAGAGCTGGAACCCATTCTACTAAGTGAAGTATCCCAAGAATGGAAAAACAAGCACCACTTGAACTCACCATCAGATTGGTATTAACTGATCAACACTTATGTGCACATATAGTAGTAACATTCATCGGGTGTCAGGCAGGTGGGGTGGGGAGAAGGGTATGGGTATATTCACACCTAATGGGTGTGATGTACACCATATGGGGGATGGACATGCTTGAAGCTCCCACTTGGATGGGACAAAGGCAATATATATATATAACCTAAATATTTGTACCCCTATAATATGCTGAAATAAAAAATAAAAAAAAGAAAAAAAAACTAATTGATCAACACTTATGTGCACATATGGAAGTAAAATTCAAGGGAAATTAAGTAGGTGGGAGTGGGGAGGAGGGCATGGGTAAATTCACACCTAATGGGTACAATACACACTGGCTGGCTCAAGGGCACACTAGTAACTTTGACTCAAACTGTACAAAAGCAAATTATGTAACAAAAACATATGTACCCCCATAAAATTCTGAAATAAAGTAATATATGCATTTTAAGAGCATGAGCACAAAAAAATACAAAAAAAAGGTGGCTTTTTGAAAAGTTAAAAAAATGATAAAAATCTAGTTAGTCTGATCAATAAAATAAGAAAAAAACACAAATTGCCAATACTGGGAATGAAAGAGAGAGTTCTATAGATATTGAAAGTACAAAAAGGGAATATTATGAAAAAATATACCAGTAAATATAATTCTTAAATTGACTGGACAAGTTTCTTTAAAAAAACCTACCAAAATCTGATTCAAGAAGGAACTGAAAATCTGAATAGCCCTATGCCAATTAAAAAACTGAATTTGTAATTGAAATGCTTTCTACAAAGAAAATTTGGGGCCCAGATGGCTCAATTGCTGAGTTCTATCAAATATTAAAGGAGAAATAATATCAATCCTACACAAATTCTATGAGAAAATAGAAGAAAAGGGAACACTCTCAACCCATTTTATGAGGCCAATATAACCCTGATACACAAATCAGAAAAAAATCCCATTGAATGAGATGAGAAAACTACAGATCAATATTTCTCACAAGCATAGTTGCAAAAATCCTTTATGACACATTAGAAAATTAAATACAATATATCACAAAGAATATAAAGGGAAGAAAATGTTTGCATTACAGACGGAATATGAAAGTTGGGAAGATGTTTAATGAAGAAGAAAGATGAAGAGTGTTGCTTCAAAGTCAGATGCATGTGGGTTCATATTCTGCTTCCATTTGCTTTCTAACTCCGGAAGGTTACTATGCCTCTGTGTACCGACTATAAAATGGGAAGAATAATGCTCATCTCATGCGGTCGTTATGAAGAATAAGTGAGATAATGTATATACATTGCTTAAAACAGAATCCGTGGCATTGAACAAACTTAATACATTTTTGATATTGATGCTATACTGAGAAAAGACTAAGCGAAACCACAGGCATGTTTTGGGAAAGACTAAAATTTTTCTTTCCCTGTATGACTGGGTGGGGAGTGAGGGAATCAACTATGAAGATGGAAAATGAAAAGGCCATATTTTGAAGGTCATGCTAAATAGAATGTGGATTTCGTCCTATATGCACCAACGGATAGTTTAAATCAGGTAGTGAAATATTCAAATCTTTGCTTTAAGAAGAGTACTCTGACACTGTAGAAAATGTTTGGATATTTAAAATATTTGTGTGTTTATTACAATAGTCTAGGCAGGGAAACTGGCATTAAGGTATTTCCAGTGAAAATGAATGTTTTGAACATTCCCAAAGTAGAATTAAGGGAACTTGGATTGTGGGGATGAAGGATGAGATAAAACGATTCTGGGGTTTGTATCTGAAAGAACAGAAGGATAGTAATTCCAAAATGAGGTAGGGAAGAAAATGTAGGCATTCTTTTCTAGAATAGTTTCAGTAAGGCATTTATGATATTAAGGTGTAATGATCCCACTCTCGCTTTTTGGATATAGCATTCTCAGCACCCACTGAAACTTTATGTTCTTTAGAGTAGTCATTTAAGGTCTCTTAGCTTTAGATGGTTCATTTCTTTTTGAGGCATAAAAGTGTGTGTGTGTGTGTGTGTGTGTGTGTGTGTGTGTGAGAGAGAGAGAGAGAGAGAGAGAGAGAGAGAGAGAGAGAGAGAGAGAGAGAGAGAAATTAACAAAAGCCTGACATGACATCATCACAAGAATTGCTATCTTGCAGTCAGGATAAAGACCAAACCTATGCAAACACGAATCTTACTGTTATTATTCAAATAACACATACTCTATTTACACGGATTATTTGCTTAAGCTATGCTTCTATCTGGTTTTAGAGCATGTTTTTCCTATAGCCAAAGGCAGCCTCTATGTATCTACAGAATGCTTTGGGGTCATAGTGCAGGGGAACATCATTTGCTCTCATGAAAGAAAACAGTCCTTGTTCTCCATTCTCACTTCTCACTCCAGAATTTACTACTGTAAAAAATGACTTGCCCCAGGTGTAGGTAAATCTGTTTATGCATAAATAGAAAAAAAGAGAATCAGAGAAATTTATAAAAGAAATTTACACAAAACAGGAGATTAAACATTTAGAAAAAACTACTACGATGCAAGGTAGCATTTAGAGATATCCTGATATTGGTGCTGAATCCCGCTAGGGTTGATAGGAGTGAGGCAACATTCTTGCTTCTTACTGGGGCACACAGGGAAGACTTTAGGGAGAAAGTGACATTAAGTTGGCCTTTAAAAATGTGACCCTTCATGGCTAACCTTTAAAGTTACTGCGCTCTTTTATTCCTCTTCTTTCTTCTTTACAGCATCTCCCCTGTTCCTTCAGGTACTAACTCACTCATGGTTTTTCTTTCTCTCCAACCCCTATAAAAATATGCTGCCAACTAGAAAGTTAAGAAAGCTATAAATAAGTGTAACAACTAGAAGTGTTACAGCTACCTTCTCCCCTGGGTATTTGCAGTTTAACATGTAGGGAACAAAATTAATAAATATCCAGTGGTAGAATTTCAGGAATTCACAGTAGTAGTAAAGGTAATTTACAGGTAATCAGCAGCTGGGAAATCAGCTCTGCCTATTGATTTTAAGTGACCCATAATCTACAGCTACATCCAAAATTTATGAGTCAGAAAATATCAGAATGGCAACTGAAACATCACCTTTTTTTTGGTCATCTTTAAAAAGATCAAAAAGAGCAATACCTTATTATTGGGCAACACACCAATGTCAAGACAGAATCCAAAGAATTTTTAAGAGGATGTGAAAATAAAAATGACTAGAGAGGGCTTCCCTTGGATTGTGCCTGAAAGGAACACTAGTCAAAGAAAAATATCATTTGTGGACCTCTTAGGTGTACAGAAATGTAAGTCATGGACCCTGGATATTTGGACTGTTGAGAACCTGAATATTAAATTGGAAGCCCCATATACACTACACACACATGCCCTTGCCAAGTCATTACTAAATTCCTCCTCAGAATATTATTTTGCTTTAGTGAGGAGAAGATTTTGGTAAGTACTCAGAATTCCTCCAGAAATTTTTGTACTTTCTCTGTGTTTGAGATTAAGAAAGATATGCCCTCTAAAAGCTCCCTAAGTAGGATTTTTCTGGGGTCTCTTCGTGTTTCATTTTATTTTGTTTACAGGAAATTTTATTCTTGGAGCACCTGGACTTCATTGCAGCCCTTGTTTCTCTGCATGCATCTAAACGACTATGCCTAGTGGTCAGTCAATAAATCAAAAAGAATAGCTAATTTCCTCCCGTTGAGGTAGGAATTTCTACCAGAAATGTTGGCTGAAACATGTGGTTGTAAAGTTTATTATGCATAAAAAACAAGGAACTGGTGGGTGGTCAGTACAATGCAGTGGTCACAATGGAAACCAGAACACTTGAAAAGATCCTCGTGGAAAACACTATGTGTATGTTTAGAGATAAAAATATGTAAAGACTCCTATTGGGCAGTGAGTGTCTACATCAAAAATAAATTTAATATAGCCTCAGCACAGAGTTTTTAGTCGTTTGGCTTAAAATGTAAGCAACAGCAACAAAAGCTGGTCGAAGAAAGCATAGAATGTCATTGAACTAGATTTGTAAATCAGGGGAGTGAACTAATGACGAAAGTAGAATAATGTTCTTGTTTTTAAAAATGAGAATGATGAGCCGGATAGAGATCATTATCCAAGTGTAGTTCTACTCGAAGACAAAGACATGAAACTCATGATGCCTGTTCACATTTTTTTCTGGAATTGATTATCTTGTGTTCACTGCTGAGTTAAAGTAAGAAGTCTGATCTCTGACCGCCCCTACCTCTGAAGCTCCTAACTGAAAGAAATGAAAGGTGTGAATTATCCCGGAGTTACTGAAGATACGTCTGTCATCAGAGAGGCTGACGACACACTGGGATGTTATACTGGTAGTTGAGGAAGGTTCCCCGGTTTCTGAAACAGGACAAAAATGATAAGTAATGACCACCTCCGTGGCCACTCTGATCTCTGTTCCATGAACACTCTGACTAAAACTGGTGGAGACATATTCAAGCTTGATTTGCTTTAAAAAAGAAAAAGCTCAGAACAATATTGAGTTCTTGAACTCCTTTAATATAATCCTTTCTCGATTTCTTTTTCTTTCTTTCTCACTCTCTCTCTTGAATTTCATTTGAGTTATTGAGGTTCCATGAATGTGCTTAGCACAGGCCATGTTCTGTGGAAGGATAGAAAGAAATGAAAGCTGTGGTCCACGTGTGTGCTTTCTTCCTATGGTCACCCTTCCGACCGTAAAGCCCTTCCTGCTTGTCGGGTCCTTGCCCAGCTCTCACCATTATTTCTTGAAGGGGAAGGGAATTACCAAATGCTAACTTCTCCATGCAGCAGACTGCATGTTTGTGTCCCTCCCCCAAATTCATGTGTTAAAATCCTAACTGCCAATGTGATGGTATTAGGAGGTGGGGCCTTTGGAAGATAATCAGGTTGTTAAGGGTGCAGCCCTGGTGAATGGGATTAGTGTCTTTATAAAAGAAACCCTAAGAGTTCTCTCACCCTCTTTCTGCCACATGAAGATACAATGAGAAGATTGCCATCTGCAACCCAGACTAGGATCCTCACGAGAACCCAGCCATGCTGGATCCCTGATCTTGGACTTCCAACCTCCAGATCTGTGAGAAATGAATTTCTGTTGTCTATAAGCCACCTAGTCTATGGCACTTTGCTATAGTAGCCCGAACTAAGACATCTACAAAGCCTTCTCTTCTTTAGACTGTACTGATCCTTGTCTTCGTACATGACTGCAAATTTCTTGAGAGCAGGACCAATGTTACTCATCCCTGAAATCTCTGAAGTATCTAGCACTACGCTTGTGCGTATTAAATACTGGCTGAATTTTACTGCCGATTCCCAAATACATAAAGCAACCAGTAAAATAAAAATATAAAGTAATGGATGAGTAGGTCATAAAATGAGTGATCCATGCAAAGAAAATGCAGGAATTCTGAGAAAAAGGAAACTCATTTCCAGGGCTGAGGAAAGCTTCGTAGAGAAGAGGGATGAGCTGGGCATGAATGGAAGGTGGGAATGAGATAAATACGAAAAGGGAAGAAGGAAACATACATTTACAGGCTATAATTTAAAAACAATTTTTTAGCAGGAATAATTAGGAATCATGAGAAAATTTATTGGCTTGAGTGGCAAATTCAACCTAAGGAGAATAGGAAATAATGATGATATCTGATTTTATAGAGCATTTTAAAACAGGAAGTAGTTATTGATTTACTCTGAGAAGTCTTTTCCAGTGCCTTAGAAATCAAAAAATATATTTTATCTATCTCCTTTGACCTGCCTAACAAATCTATTCAACACCACTATAACAGCACAGCTAACATTTTCACTTTTCCAAGCACTGTTATAAGCTGTTTTTAATTCACTGGGTGTTAGTCACTGATTATTTGCTCTTAATAGTTTAGGAATTTGAGACTCACAGAAGTCAAAGGATTTTTGTAAATTTGCACACCTAGTAGAGAATGAAGATTCAAATCTCGGCTCTCTGACACTATCTCCAGCTCTTTCTAACATTGCCTTTTACTAGCTAACCATAATTGTTCTCTAGAGCATCATAGGACATGTCAGGGGTTAGCAATAGCCAAAGAATAAACATGGTATATATTCCTAGAACATCAATTTTAGCACCAAAACCAATCTGAAAAAAAAATCACAGATATATTAAAAATAATGTTAATTTTAAAAATAAATTAAAAATGGTCAAAACTCAGCCTTTAAGAAGACTTTAAGATCGTTCATTAAAGAAAAATTCAGACTTTCTTTCAATAAACGACTAGCTATAGTGGGTAGATGTTTGTTGGTGTTGACTACTCAGCACCCATGCTCTTTCCTTTGGGTATTTAATTTACATCTCCCAGTCTCCTTTCTGCTCCCATTGTGTGCAATCTTGGAGTACCAAAACACTAGGAATCTTCCCTTTACGGGCTAAGAGGTAAGCATAAAGCCAAAGCTAAGCTAATCAGATTTTCTCTTCCAGGATTTTAAATCTTGAGCCAAAAGTCAGAAAAGGTTATAAATCATACCTTCTAGTTCTGACAGCTCACTGATAAAGGCAACAGGATTTTTGTTGCTGTTGAAACCCCTGGAGCTAAGCTGCTCCCTGAACTTTCATATTCTTGTGCTTTCCCTTCAACTATAGGATCTCATTCAGCAACTTAAAATAAGCTCCCTTTTCACTTACATTACCCAGAGTCTGTTTACATTGCTTGAAACTGAAGAATCCTTATAAATGCACCAGTTCTAGTGCATCTACAGTTAATATAAACAAACTCTTTAAACACATCTTGCATGTGATGTACCATTGTACGTTACCAGTGTGTTTGTATGTGAGATATTTATATATATAGATTAAAATAATAACAAATAGTAGTTCAGATTGGGGACGAGAAGTTATCAGTCTCATCTGGGAGGTCTTTCGACTTTCTCCAGTGCCGTAAAAGGTAAAATATATAAAATCAATGACTATATCTAGGCATTCTTATCTTAACGTTGTTGGCCCTCTGTCAGAGCACTAACACATTTGTAGGATAGTCAGATTTCCATGCTGGATTGCACATCTAGTTTCCGCTGTAGAAAGTAAGCCCTTATTCACAAGATCCATGGCTCACTCACTCTTCCATACCAGCAGATACAGTGCACAGTGCTTAGCGGCTCCTGAAGGCAGTTTTCTTGCCTTGATTTATATAATCTCTCCTTAGATTGTAGAAACCCATTTCTGAAAGAGATTTACAGATTATTTAATCCAGGCTTTATCAACAAGGAAATCAAAGGCTAGAATAAATTAAGTGAATTAGATGGCCTGCAAAGTTAGAGACAAACTGGGACTAAAAGTTCAGGTCCCCTGACTTCAAATCCAAGTGAATGAATCTCCCATTCATTTCTCATGGATACACTTCATCATCCAAGAGTCTCAATGCCTTTAGTTTTATAGTAAGTGCTATCAGCTTTTCTTGATGAATAATCCTTATAAACCCAGCACATGGATACGTCACTCCAATTCAGTTCAACTGGAGTATAAACCAGTAAGGCATATTCAATGGTTCTCTTTCTTTCTAGTCTCCAGCTCACCAAACAGCCTGCTGGGAGCATGTGAGCAGCAAATAAAAGATCTGTTCAGCATGTACCTTATGGACTTGGACCTGCCACCTAAAGAGATGAGAAAGGACATGCCCTTTGGAATACAACATACAGGCTCAGAAGCTTCTTAAAGGAGATTCCCATGGCTTTCCAGAGCAAAAGAGTTTGCAGGCAACCCTTTGACCTATTTCCCTCCCACATCATCTGAACATCTGGCAGCCACCTTCTCACTTCCCCACATCCCCACATGTCACTGGAAATACTGATGTCTGGTCTCAGTTCCCACCCAAGAAAAGCATCTTTTGGTGCTGAACTTTGAAATTTATAATCGAAAATCTCTGAATTAGATGAAATTACATATAAATCCATTCAAGCTTACTGAAATATTCAGAAAAAAAAAGGATGTGGCTGGTTAAAAATGTCTCCAAAAGCACTTTCCTGATTAAAAATTGAGTTCTTCCCATGCCTCGACATTTGGGATGGAGCCATGGTTTTTTTTTCCTCCCCAGAGAAATGTACTTTTTAAAGATGTCTGACACATGTTTGATCCACAGCTATAGCTAAGAGCTTTTATGTTTCTGGTGGCCTGACTGAAGAAGAAAAGAATAAAATAAAATCACCATGAAAAATTGATATGGAGAGTTGTCAAAACTGTCTACAAAGATGCCTTTTTCATGCAGCTAAATTAGAATAGCACTCCTGAGTCCTTGCAGGACTGCTATTTATGAGGAAATTATCTTTTCCAGAAGAGACAGAACCATCCACAGGGAAAATGATGACCTTTTAAACACAGAAAGGAGTCAGAAGAGCTTTTTTTATAAAAATCAGAATGAGTGCCCTTGGCAGGAAAAGTTAAATAATGGTGGTGCCTGGACTTACGCATGGGCTGTTCCAAGTAGATTCACTGGCTGTGCTTACTACCTAACACACTGTGCCATGATTTTAGATTCATTGTTTCTTTAATCCTGGATTACTCTATTATTATCCCCATTGTTCAGATGACAAAATTTAAGCTAAAATGGCATGAATGGAAAGTGATGGAATCAGCTTTTGAACCCAGATCTTGTTTGACTCCAAAAGGCATTATTTTGATCCATATACTTCACTACCAAATCCAATAGAAACAACGGCAGGCTCTGGGAAAGATATATACTGCAAAATATCTGGTCTCAGGCCTTGGATAGATTTAGGTCTGGCTTTTGTTTTCACCATATTTTAGCAAGTGTGACAGTACAAGTCACTTAACTTTTCTGAGCCTCTATTTGCTCAACTGTAAATGAATGGTAATAAAAATAATAATATACAGTTGTATTGTTAGGATTGAACGAGAAAAGTAAAACTTCAGGCATATAGCACTTACTCAATGACTTTGTTCTCTTCCCTTGAGTATTTCTTTTTTTAAAACAGTCAGCAGCCTACATTCTAATAATCTGAAAGCAAGATAAAGTAGAGGCACATGCTGACAATCCAAAGGGCAAGAAAAAGATAAAGTCACAGTCCTCGGAGAGGCACAGCTTTGCTGTTCCCCTGCCTCCTTCCCGTGGGCATGGTGAAGTGGGCACGGCCTGCTACTCTGATATCTGTGATGACCCTGTTGTCATTTTATAATGAAGTATGGCAGGCATTGATAGCACAGGAGGTGGTGGGAAAAGAGGCATGTTTACAGTCTGTTGCCATAGCAACAACAGTAGCAGAAATAATAATAATAAAAAAAATTTGTGAATCCCCCTCACCATGTCCTTAGCAGAATAGGAAGAAAATCTTATTTTTGGAGTCCGGATCATGGTGCAATTTGTGTGGACATCACAGTGCCCTTGCCTTTCTCTGACTCCAGTTCCTTTTCTTTGTGTGTCCCAGTAATGCACTTCTTCCTTTTCCAGGTTTCAGCTAATGACTGGGAAGTTCCAACAGGCTTTCCGTTTGATGAAGAAATGGATGGAAGAGTGGACTAAATGTGCTTCAGGTCCTGTGTGAATCCAGAAAGAGTGACAGAAACTGGTTTTCTTCCTGGAATTTTCTGCACTAAACAACTTCAAGACAAACTTTTCCACTTGCCCATACAGCTTCTCTGATCTTTCATTATGCCAACAAGACCACTGGCTGTATTATTCCACTCAGTAAAGGGTGATAAAACGGCTCTCTTAATCTTGTTTAACCTACGTTGGTCAGGGCCTCAGGAGAAGGGTAGGGAAACTCCATAAAGTATGAGGAGTGGGGAATAAAGTTTGTCCTGCCTCATTTGTATATAATTTTATAGCTGATGAAGGAATTTCACATATTGACATCAATGGACAATCCGAAAATGAATTCCCTGAAAACACAGACTTCACAAAATTCCTATTGAAAATAGAGACCCAAGGGTGGGGCAAAATGGCCAAATAGAAACCTCCAGCAATCGTCCTTCCATATGAATACCAAATTCAACAACTATCCAAACAAGGAAGCAAGGAAGCATCTTTAGAAGAACCAAAAATCAGGTGAGCTATCATACTACCTGGTTTTAACATTATATCAAGGAAAGAGGCACTGAAGAGGGCAGAAAAGACAGTCTTGCTCTTGCATTGCCTGTGCCACCTGGGAAGTGCTATGGCAGTGCACCAAGTACAGAGAGAATCTGTGTGCCTGGGTGGGGAGTGGCGAGTGAAGCGATTGTGGGACTTTGCACTGGAACTCACGGCCACCCTGGCACAGGGGAACATAGCACAGGGCAGAATTCTGCTAGTGCCCAAAGAGGGAGAATTTATACCAGCCGGGACAGAAGGAAATTCTCTGTCCTGAAACCCAGCTAGCTCCACCACTGGCAGACAAAAAGCAACCTGGGGCCTGGACTACATTTGTAAGGCAGTTGGGCCACGAAGACTGCAGTCCTTGGGCAAATCCTGTGGCTGTGCTGGCACAGAGCCAGTGGACTTGGGTTGCATGTGACCAGTGAGACACCAATGGTGGCAGCCAAGCCAGTGCCTGTGTCACTTCTCCCCCAGTTACAGTCAGTGCAGCTCAGGGAGAGTCTCCTTCCACATGGAGAAAGAAAAAAGAAGAGTTCAGAGGACTTTGTTTTGTAAATTGGTTACCAGCTCAGCCATAGTAAAATAAAGTACCAAGCAGATTCCTAAATCCCCTGAGTCCAGGCCTTAGCTCCTGGATGGCATTTTGGGACCCACCCTGGGCCAGAAGAAAACATGTTGCCTTGATGGGAAAGACCCAATCCTGGCAGGATTCACTACCTGCTGACTAAAGAGCCCTTGGGTTTTGAATAAACATCAGAGGCAGCCAGACAACGGTCACCACGGACTTTGGGTGAGACTGGTCTGGATTCAGGTATGACCTGGTGCTGGTGGCCACGAGTGAGTGCCCATGTCACCCCTACCCCAATTTCAGCAGCCCAGCACAAAGAGTGAGGGAAGACAGTGAGAGACTTCCTGGCAATGCAAGGAATTCTCCCGTATCTTTCCCAAGTCCATCAAGGTGGTACCCCCAGGAGTCTGCAAGAGTAACAGCATTGCTGGGCTTGGAGCACCCTAGTGCTGATACAGCTGCACTGACCAAAGACTTAGATAACAACACTCAATTCCCTTTGAATATCTGAAAGGCCTTCTCAAGAAGGATAAGTTCAAATAAGCCCAGACTGTGAAGATTAAAATAAATAACTACCTATTCAATGCCCAGACTTCAGTGAATATCTACAATCATCAAGGACATCCAGGAGAACATGAACTTACCAAACAAACTAAATAAGGTACCAGTGACCAATCCTGGAATGAGGGAACTATGTGACCTTTCAGACAAATAATTGAAAATAGCCGCCCTTCATGAAGAAGCTCAATGAATTTCAAGACAACATACAAAAGAAATTCAGAAGCCTATCAGAGAAATTCAACAAAGAGATTAAAATAATTTAAAAAAATCAAGCAGAAATTCTGAAGCTTAAGAATTCAATTGACAAACCAAAAAATGCATCAGAATCTCTCAACAGCAGAACTGACCAAGCAGAAGAGAGAATTAGTGAGCTTGAGATAGGCTGTTTGAAAATACAGTCAGAAGAGAAAAAAATAAAAGAAAATCAATAAGAATAAAGTATGTCTACAAGATCTAGAAAATAGCCTCAAATGGGAAAATCTAAGAGTTGTTGACCTTAAAGCGGAGGTAGAGAAAGAGATTGGGATAGAATGTTTATTCAAAGAAATAATAAAAGAGAACTTTCCAAACCTAGAGAAAGGTATGAATATTCAGGTACAAGAAGGTCATAAAACATCAAGTAAGTTTAACCCAAAGAAGACCACCTCAAGACATTTAATAATCAAGCTCCCAAATGTCATGGATAAAGAAAAGGTCCTAAGGGAAGCAAGAAAAAAGAAAAAGATAATATGTAAAGAAAATCCAATACATGTTGCTGCAGACTTCTCAGTGGAAATCTTACAGGCTAAGAGAAAGTGGCATGACATATAAAAAGTGCTGAAGAAAAAAACCTTAACCCTAGAATAATATATCATACAAAAATATCCTTTAAACATGAAGGAGAAATAAAGACTTTCCGAGACAAACAAAAGCTGAGAGATTTCATCAACACCAGACCTGTCCAGGAAATGCTGAAAGGAGTTCTTCAGTCTGAAAGAAGAGGATGTCAATGAACAATAAGAAATCATCTGAAGGAATGCTACTCACTGGTAACAGTAAGAACACAAATACAGAAATCTCTACTGCTGTAACTGTGGTGCATAAACCACTTATATTTTGAGTAGGAAGACTAAAGGACAACTTCCCAAAAATAGCAAGAATGTTCTGAGAGATAGATAATATAAAATGATATGGATGGAAACCACAAAGTGTTAAAAAATGGGGATGGGATGGAGTTACAGTAGAAAGTTTCTGTTAGATATCTCTTGCTTGTTTTTTTGTTTCCTTATTTGTAAGCAGAGTTGTCATATGTTTAAAATAATTGGTTATAAAATGTTTTTTGCAAGCCCCATAGTACCCTCAAATAAAAAAACCTACAACAGATACACAAAAAAAATAAAAAACATGAAATTAAAACACACTACCAGAGAAAATCACTTTTAACAAAGGAATACAGGAAGGAATTAAGAAAGAGAGGATCCTGAAACAACCAAAAATCAAATAACAACATGGATGAGTCCTTATGCATCAATAATAACATTGAATATGAATGGACTAAACTCTCTAATCCAAAGACATAGAGTGGCTGAATGGATAAAAGTAACAAGAGCCAGCTATATGTTGTCTGCAAGAGACCCACTTCACCTATAAAGACACACATAGACTGAAAATAAAGGGATAGAAAAAAATATATATTCCATGCAAATAGAAACCCAAAAAGAGCAGGAGTTACTATGCTTCTATCAGATAAAATAGATTTCCAGACAAAAATTATAAAAAAGAGACAAAGAAAGTCATTATATAATGATAAAGGGGTCAATTCAGCAAATAAAAACTACACTGAGACATCATCTCACCCCAGTTAAAATGGCTTTTATCACAAGGCAGACAATAAGGAATGCTGGTGGGGATGTGGAGAAAAGGAACCTTTGCACTCTGTTGGTGGGCATGTAAATTAGTGAAACCACTGTGAAGAACATTATGGAAGTTCCTCAGAAAACTAAAAATAGAACTGCCACATGACCCAGCAATCTCACTGCTAGGTCTATATCCAAACGAGGGGAATTCAGTATATCTCTGCACTCCTGTGTTTATCGCAGCACTATTCACAATAGCCAAGATTTGGAACCAACCTAAGCGTCCACCAACAGATGAATGAATGTGGTATATATGCACAATGCAATTACTACTAAACCTTAAAAAAAAAAAATCTGTCATTTGCAACAACAGCAATGAACCTGGATGACATTAAGCTAAGTAAAATAAGCCAGACACAGAAAAACAAATACTGCATGATATCACTTATAAGTGGAATCTGAAAAAGTTGAACTCCAAGAATTTGAGAGTAGAATGGCAGTTACCAGAGGCTGAAGTGGTGGTGGCGCTGGGGGAGGAGGGAAGTCAGGGAATTTGATCGAAGGGGACAGTTTCAGTTAGACAGGAGGAATAAGTTGGGATTTATTGCACAGCATAGAGGATATAGTTAATAATGATGGACTGTATACTTGGAAATTGCTAAGAGAATAGATTTTAAATGTTCACATAACAGAAATATGATAAGTATGTGAGATGATGGAATTAATTAGCTCGATTTAATAATTCCACAGCGTATACCTACATCAAAACATCACAATGTACCTCATAAATAAATACAATTATTACATATCGATTAAAAATAAGATTTTTTAAAAAACAAAAAAACTTGAATGCACCTCTTTCCCCTCAAGACACACTACTGATAGGGACTTTTCCTGAATATATTATAAGATCATTATTCACTTAGGTGTGGCAGCTGCACAGAATCTGCTAGAATGTAAACTATGAATGGCAGGGGTGTTACCTGGTTTTGTCTGTTGTTGTAGCCAGCTACTAGTACAGTAGGCACTCAATAATTTTTTGTGGAATTAAAAAATAATTTATAAGCTGGTACTTCTCTGCTATAACAATATGTATCTCTAACCACCTATCTCTATTTATTTCTCTAACCTTGTGACCCAATCCTTTCCCTCCACACCCTTCCTCTCTACCTTTACTCTCCCTCTCCTGCCCTCATTCCTTCACTTGATTAGACCCCTCCTGCCACATACACACACACACTCTTAGCATTATTCTTTTCATCTGTCCAAACACACAAGAAATTATAGTCATGCTGTCATTAATCATTTGACAGAGTTTTAATTTCTATAAGCCAACTGATTTCAATGTCCATGTAAGTGATGACTGGATAGGATACCTTCCTCAAAGATTATAATGTTGTAACATGAAAGAGACAAATTCATATTTGGTGAGATGGTGTTCTCTGTTCCTCCTCCATAATTTTCATACATGTAGCTGTAGTGAACTGAATGTTAGGCAAGGCCACGATGAGATTTGTAATCCGAGGGTGCCAGTTGGAATAGTAATAATGACTTAAGTACAGTTGGTTGGTAATATGAGAAATAATCCAGGAAATACAGCTCTTACACATGTTTTCTTTCTACCTAAAAACTCTCTTTTCCACTCAAATAAGTGAGATAAAATCTACAGTAGGACTGCTTCCCAATTTGTTTTTAAATTTCATAGACATTCCATTTAAAAACAATTCTTTGAAACCTTTATTTCTTTTATGTCATCCACCATGGAGTAGTAAGGAAAGGATTTAGAAATGGCATTTCCCACCAGATATATTTTATTTATAGTTCATAGTACATGATAGCAATGGAAGAATAAACCTTAACTGTTTTAAATGGTTACCAGTAAGTGGGAAAGAAGAAATAGAAGGCCCTGGGATGAGAGCTACATTTCTTTGACTATATCTTCTACTTGCAAATTTGCTATTTAGACCATGTATGTATTTAACATAATTATGAAAAAAATTTAAATTAAAAAAATTCCTAAATACCAAAAAATTTTAAAATGAACCTATTTTGTCCCAGTTGATGGCACAAGTACACCAGTGGCACTATTTCAAATGACTTTAAAGCACAGGAACTCATATAGTTTTAGTGGGGCATACAGGGACAAAAGAACTGCCAAATGTTTAGTTCTTTCAGCAATTATATTGTTAGCGTAATGTTATTCTAGAGCAGTGGTCCCCAACCTTTTTGGCACCAGGGTCTGGTTTCAAGGAAGACAATTTTTTCACAGAAGCGGGTAGAGCTCAGGCGGTGACACGCAGCCATGTTTTCCTAACAGGTCAGCCCAGGGGCTGGGGACCACAGTTCTAGAGTGTTCTGTGAGTCAAGTGTATTAAATCAAATGAACAATTATGTGATACTTAAATTTTAGTTTTACCATTGTCCTTGAAAACCAGGATTTTTGGCATTGTAAAATAGAAAAACAAAAAGGTTTCTATCTATAAGATAGCTGAGCATATGTAAAAACAATACAGTTCTGAATTTGCATTGAATGTATCAAAACTAATTTATATTTTATAGTCCTGTCCACTGAAAAGGCCTAGAAATGATCAGCATCAACAATAATATTCCTACAGCATGGATTGTGGCTCCTAAATGTTTCCTACTAAAAGGAGCATTTCTTAGAGATATGTATAATTATGAGGTGTGGGGAAGGAAGTGTATGAGATAAGCTTGGAACATGTTATCATACCAGATGCAATGAATTTATGAAATACTAGAATTATGTCAAAAGCACACAGGATCCAACCTAAAGTGGTCCTACCAACCCAAGATGGGACACCTATTAATGTAATAATTACAATGGATGAAACACATATATACTCATACAGGAGTTCTAGTAATTCTGAAAAAGATTTTAAAAACCACAATCTAATGCTTCCTTTTAGAGGATGTTGCAGAACTAACTTATTATTCTGAGAACTGGTAAATAAAGGAGAAGAACCAAATATGTTTTCTGCTCTTCCAGCAAAACTGTGCCTCTGTGCAACCACATCAAAAGTAAGGGGAATTTCTCCCTATAGATATGCTCCAGTTATGCAACAAAATAAAGACTGATATTGTAACGTGATGAATTAATGGATCTGGGTCTAGAGTATCAATAGCTGTTAACATCACAAAAAGAAAGAGAAGCATTGATTCATTAAAATGAATTTTAAAAAATGTTTAAACATCCCTGCATGTGATTCTAATGTGTAGCCAGAGGTGACTATCACTCCATAGAGAAACTCCTTCTGTAAAATAACTGATGGGTTAGATCACAACTTCCCTACAGTGTGCTTCAAATGCATTAAGAGAGCTCTGGTACCCCAGCCTGAGCAAGAGTGAGACCCCGTCTCTACTAAAAATAGAAACAAATTAATTGGCCAACTAAAAATATATAGAAAAAAATTAGCTGGGCATGGTAGCACATGCCTGTAGTCCCAGCTACTCAGGAGGCTGAGGCAGAAGGATTGCTTGAGCCCAGGAGTTTGAGGTTGCTGTGAGCTAGGCTGACGCCATGGCACTCTAGCCCAGGCAACAGAGTGAGACTCTGTCTCAAAAAAAA
>CAUYRT010068638.1:0-25712 GCA_963574885.1 Lepilemur ruficaudatus
TCGATATATTTTTAGTTGGCCAAATTAATTTCTTTCTATTTTTAGTAGAGACGGGGTCTCGCTCTTGCTCAGGCTGGTTTCGAACTCCTGACCTTGAGCGATCCTCCCGCCTCGGCCTCCCAGAGTGCTAGGATTACAGGCGTGAGCCACCGCGCCTGGCCTGTATCAATAATTAAAAAATAAAAATTTGTTTAAATAAATACTGCAGTTTATTTTCAGCAACTTACAAAAAGTAGTTTACCTTCAGAATATATGTAAGAAGGCAAAAACACTACAAATTCATTGGTCTTAGTAAGCATCAAAAAAAATTCCAGGATAAATAAAATGTGGTATATGTATGCAATGGATAAAGAGGAACAAAGTATTGGTACGTGACACAACATGAATGAAACCTTGGAAACATTATGCTAAGTGAGAGAAGCCACATGGTATGATTCCATTTATATGAAATATGCAGAATAGGCAAATTCAGAGATACACATAGTAATGTCTTCCAGGGGCCGGGGTGGGGATCTTAGAGAATGACTGATAATGAGTATGAGGCTCCTTTTTGGGGTGAAGAAAGTATACTAGAATTAGATAGTGGTTATGGTCACGTAACTTTATGAATATAATAAAAACCACTGACTTGTACACTTTAAAAGAGTGAATTTTATGGCATATAAATTATATCTCAATAAAAAGCACTTAAAAATATTCCAAACTTAATTCAGCCATATACTATTTTAAACTGTTACTCTTTTTTCAATTTTAGAAAAACTCATGTATCATGTGAAATTTAAGCATACTGCCAATAACAGATGTATTAACTGGGAGTTCCCTTAGAAAATAAGTTCAAATTAGAATCTCATTTATCCCTTCAATATCCCTGATTGAGAGCTTAACTGTCATTTCCACATATGTTTATATACTTTGCCACTAATAAATGTGAAAGGAATGATAGAGTTGGAAAAATCACGATTTTGTAGTTATAACAGTGAAAACTTGTTGGGGGAGTAGTGAGCTTCATGAGCAGGGTATTTGCATGGTTTCACAGTATCTTCCCGAAATGTTGTTAGTTACAAAAGGCAAATGGTAACTATACAGCAGAGAAACCAGACAACACCTTGACTGGGTGATCAAAATTAGAATCTGCAGTGAGGGGCAAGATGGACAACAATGCCTCCAGATGTGATAGCCTCAGAAAGACACAGCATCATTTACATAGTACTCAAAAATGCCAATGCCATGAAAAACAAAGAAAGGATGAGAAACAGTTCCAGATTTTAAAAGCCTAAAAAGATACAACTAAACGCAATATGTGATCCCAAACTAAATCTTATACATTAAAAATAAGGAAGAGGGATAAAAGAACATTATTGAGATAATGGGAAAAAAATGGAATATGGACTGTACATCAGAAAAAAATATTGTGTCGATGTTAAATTTTCTCAATTTGATAACTGTACTCTGGTTATGTAAGAGAATATCTTTGTTCTTAGATAACATACTATCGAATGTGTGCAATCTATTCTCAAAATTTTTTAATTATATAGAAAGAATGATAAAGAAAACATGGCAAAGTGTAATAACACTGATGAATCTGAGTTAATGTATATGGGAGACTTTTGTACTATCCTTGTAACTTTTCTGGAACTTTAACATTATTTCAAAATAATAGGAAAAGGCTTCAGTGATTTCCCACTACTTTTTAATAAAATCCAAAGTCTTTGCCATGGTCTTGCGTATTCTAGCCTATGAGCACCTCTCCTGATCCTCCATCCCAGTCTCTCTCGCCCTTGAGCACTAAGTTCCAGCCACTCTGCCTCCTGTTAGTGCCTCTAGTATGCCAAGCTCTTTCACATGGCAGCATCTAAGCACTTGCTTTTCCTACATCTAAAACACTCTTCCTGCACTCTTCATGTGGCTGGCTCCATATCATCCTTCAAAGTGAATAAAAAGAAAATGCAAAAACAGGTTAATGCTTAGAAAACGCTAGTCATCAAAATTAAAAATAGGGCTACATTTGATATCCACACCACAAACTGGTCTTTGTGCACTGATCAGTATTTATCTTGGACTTTCTCCTGTTTTTCTTTATTTGATGACCCTAAGGGATGAATGCTTTTACCCTCAGTGATAAGGAAAACAATCAATATAAATTGCAAAGTATCTTAGCCTTTAGGACACACATCTTTAAGTTCTTAAAATTAACTCTCCAGCCAAACACACTACACATACCACTACACAAACAGATGAACAAATACACACATAGAGCACATAACTTTAATCTACTCAGGGTATAGTCATCCATTACTATTGGCCTAATCGCCCACTTCAGAGCACACCACTTGCCAAAATAATATTCTCTTATTTCAGAAAGTACAGCTTGATGTTGATCAGACCAAACTTTTCCACAAATAAGATTCCTTAACATTTGATATTTGTGCATGTCAGCCACTGTCTGGCACATCAGAATGATACATGAATTCTGGAACAAGCAGTTACTGCTCATGAATTCACAGCTATTTCCTCACTTTAGCTGAGGGAAGAGAGATCTTTAAAAGACTGCCATAATATGAATATGCAGAGAAAAAATTAAAAGCAAAAGCTCATGATAAAAATTTCAGGGGGAAAATGGCATATTACAAAGCAAATGAGCCTCTAATAATTTATAAATCATGAAAATTTAGTTATTTTTCCTTGCAACCAAAATGCCAGCCAAATATTGATTCTCTGCCCCACTTCCTGCATGATCAATATTAGAAAATGTTTAAATAACTTAAGTAAATATAAGTGTGTAACAGCTAACCAAAAAGAAAATTAACAGCAAATACAAGGGAGAGGAAAAAAAGAAAGTTTGAACTAAAGAATATCTTAGTAGTGTGTTAAAAAATGTTAATTAGTATAAAAATAGTTCACAACTAGAAAAGGGCTTCTAAAATTCATGAAAACAGTTCAGTAGCTAAACAAGACGTCACAAACTTATTGTTCATGGATTGCTTCCTGTGAACAGATGTGTTTTGTCTGCCTATCCTACATTTTTAAAAAATTTGAATTGGTTGCCAGCATTTAGTCAGTAAATTTCACATAAAAATCTTATTTATATAGAAAGATCTGAAGGTCTGGCAACAATGAAGCCCCACTGCCCCACCACAGCAATTGGGCGGCAGTTCTCCACCCTACGTGCACACTGGAAATCACACAGGAAGCTTTGAAAAAGTACCAAGGCCTGAGGCTGACCCTCCAGTCATTCTGGGTAGAGCCCAAGCATCTTTATATTTTAAAGTTCCTCAGAGGGCTCTAATATGCAGCCAGAGCTGAGGCTCATGGGCCTAAAGTTTTATGCTTGGCATATGCTCTTCAGTTAATCACAGCAGCCAAATGTACTGCACTGTTCTTCCAGCTCCCCTCATCCACAAAGGTACTGAGAGTTGCAGCCTCACTTAAATATCCTCATATAGTCTTGTATAAGCCACAAAGATAAAAAAAAAAAAAAAAAAAAAAAAAAAAGCCCACAACTACCTAGGAAGGAGGGCCCAGTTAAGCACAATGAACTTTATTAGTTTTACACACTCTAATTCAATGTTTCTCAAGGTCAGTAGGCCACCTCATTCACCTTGTTAAATTGCGGATTTCCAGGTCATGTTCCAGACATACATATCAAAAACCAAGGATGAGCTCCTTATTATGCACAGTAAACTCTAAAAACCAGTGTCAGTTTCTAAGAGGATGTTCAGGATTTTCTCCCCATCCTGCTCCCACTACCACTGACCATCTGACCATGAGAAACACTAACGTGGAATTATTTCACTGAACAAATCAATGATCTCGTACATTCTCTCTCCTCCATCCACAGTTGGCTTGCTCTCTTTGGACTGCTTTTCCTTTGAAATTGTTCTTTGGTTCTGCTTTTGTCCTCTCTTTTGTCCATGATTGACACGGTAATACAAACGTGGTGCTTTGATGCTTAGGAACATATAGCTCTCTTGCCTCCCAAACAGGGAACAGAGGGAAGGAGGTCTGATTAAACCATCCAAGATCCCCTCTAGTCTATCCCAAGGGGGTCCTTGCAGCCCACATGTGGTGCCATCAAGCTCTCAGAGGCTGAAGCAATATTTCTCAAGCATGATCCACAAATAACCTATATCCATATCACTGAGCAACTGGATAAACAGACTCATTCCTGAGTCTCACACAAAGCCTACCGAATAAATGAGAATCTCTGGCAAGAGGGATTGAGAAGCTGTACTTTTAACAAGCTCCCCAGGTGGTTCTCATGCAAGAGAAGTTTGAAAACCACTAAGCTTTAGGTACAACAAAAAGAAAACCCTCTCTAGAGCGCCTCTGGGAAATTCATAGGCATGAACAGAAGCCATTGGCTAACATTCCTGGTTCTCGCATCTCTCCTCATCTCCCCACTCCCATACTGGTATAACTTGTGCAATTCAGCACAGACTCACTTAAAATGACCAAGTATTCTGTATTATTGTGACTCAAATTAATCAGCTATGAGAACAAAAATAAGTGAGAAATACTTAAACCCCAAGTGTATACTAGCAGAGTCCTTAATACCATAAAAACACAGATTAGCTTCATACCCAGAAAGCTTACATTTGTTTGTCATAGTCCTTCTATTTTAAGTTAATCCTATGGCATAAACCAGAGAACACCTCTCAGTGGCGTTCTAAGCTGCTGATATCCTTTTAAAGCTCATCAGTTGTCTCTCTAAGACTGGATGATATTGCTAACCAACATACAGCAAAGATGGCTCTAAAACAGCATGACAATTTTATGCTTGACTCAGGTAATCATAGCTCTCTTGAGGGGAATATGCTCTTCAGGCTCACCTCTCCTCTGTTTCTGCCATCCACCATCCCCCTTGGAGGAACTTAAGGCTCTTACACACTCGATTACACTTTACTGATTTATAGTGCCAAACAGCCATTCACATAAGGACTCTCCATAAACATTACCGGATTATGCCAACTCAAGTGATTGATTCCAGACCTCTTAATGTGCCACCTATCTAAAGACAGACCTTATATATCCAGTTCTTTTCAGCTCCTCAAGCTAGGCTTCCTATCCACATCTTGCACCTATTGCATTTTTAAAACAAGACGGCAGTTAGAAGAACCAACTACAGGAGAAAATGAATTATCAACAGGAGAACAGACCAGGCACGATGGCTCACATCTATAATCCTAGCAATCTGGGAGGCCGAGGCAGGCAGATTGCTTGAGCTCAGGAGTTCGAGACTACCCTGAGCAAGAGCAAGAACCCATCTCTACTAAAAATAGAAAAATCAGCCAGGCATCGTGGCACATGTCTATAGTCCCCAGCTACTGGAGTCCTGTGGCAGGAGGATCGCTTGAGCCCAAGAGTTTGAGGTTGCAGTGAGCTATGATGATGCTACTGCTCTCTACCTAGGGCAACAGAGTGAGACTTCAAGAAAAAAAAAAAAGGAAAACAAGTTAAACATTACAGACAACTGAAGGTCCAGCAATCATACATAGTGAAGACAATCAGTGTGAAAATGAGAGTAACCCTAATTCTTCTGCATGACAAAAAAGAACTACTTTTTACCATCATCCAAACTGGTGCCTCTTAAATTTAAAATGCCTATGAGTTACCTGGAAAATCTTTCTCAAACAGATTGTGATTCCAACATTCTGAAATGGATTCCAAGATTCTGCATTCCTAGCAAGCTCACCAGTACTGCTGATGCTGCAGTAGTAGCTCTGCTACCCAGCATGCTAGGACAATAGCGGCATGAGTATCACCTGGGAGCTTGTTAGACCAGACTCTCAAGCCCACCCTAGACCTAAGGAAAGAGAATCTCCAGTTCAACAAGGTCCCCAGGTGATGAGTATGCACATTAAAGAGCAGTTGACATGCCATCGTGTACTCACTGTGAATCAGATCACCTGGGACCCTTTTAAAACTACTAGGCCTCACGGCAGAGATTCTGATTCAACTGGTCTGGAGTATTTGATTGTTCCCATGTTTGCTTATTTATAAACTCACCCAGGTGGTTCTAATGAGCAGCCAGTGTGAGAACCATTGAGTTAAAAATACTCCACTGGGTGGGACGAAAATATGCAGTGACTGCTAATGGGTAAGGAATTTCTTTTGGGGATGATAATGATGTTCTAAAATTGATTATGGTGATGGTTGCATAACTCCGTGAATATAGTAAAAGCTATTAAATCATATACTTTAAATGAGTCAATCACGTAGTTTATATACCTCAATAAAATTATATTAAAAATTACATAAAAATTATATTAAAAACTTCAATAGCATCCCTATTTAAAAATAAATAAATAGGCTGCTCATGGTGGTTCACACCCTGTAGTCCCAACACTTTGGGAGGCCTAGGTAGGAGGATTACGTGAGGCCAGGAGTTTAAGACAACCCCTCTATCTCTACAAAAATATTTAAAGAATTAGCCAGGTGTGGTGGCTTGCACCTATACTCTCTATTTCTCCAGCAGCTGAGGAGGGAGGGTTGCTTAACCCCAGGATTTCGAGGCTGCAGTGAGTTACGATCACACAACAGCACTCCAGCCTGGGCAACAGGGTGAGACCCTACCTCTAAAATAAATAAATAAATAACTCCCACTGAACAACAATGAAATGGAATTATTTTCTATCCTAAAACTTTGGCCCAAGAGTTTGAGATTCTTTTGAAAAAATGAGCAAAGAGATGTTTATCCAGAAATACTAAGATCTGCTCATCTACTCTTCAGGTTCAATTCCGATCAAGGCAAGCAAGGAATGAGGAAGTAACCTGATAGTAAAACTTTGCATAACAAAGGGGACCACTATACTAAGAAAAGCATATTTATCAAGTTGGAAAACTTGACCCTGCATAACCCAAGTTTTTATAGTATTTTCAAATAAATAATTCTCCTTTTGCTTCCCCTATTTAAAAATAAATCAGTTAATTCATTGTACCACATTCTACTAACTTTTCTTTATGTTTGAAGACATTCACAAGACATTAAGAAAATATACACATAATGCAAATCTGACCTTGTTTAAAAATGGCTTAATAAACTCTCAACAATGTAGTCATAAAAATAAAAGATCACAAACAGCGCTAAAATTACAGGAAAGATCATGGTTATATATGAGATACTGTTTACTTATTAAAGCACCAGAACTATATACAAGCAATAGACATCACTTCGTATTTTGGAGAGACACACACTTCTGACAGCTGTTGTATCAAATGCTCAAAACTACAGGTGCTGTAAGCTCAAGCCAATGATGGCTCACAAGTACCTGACTTTCCCTGTTGGATTGTCATAGCCCATGTAAGCCATCTTTCCCACAAGGATCAATGGCATTTATGGTCCCATGGTCTCAAGAACATTCTGGATGCATCACTAAACAATTCCTAGGAAAATATACAATGGTTACATGCATCTTCTGAGTCCTCTGCTAACTGAGAGCCCCTCTCTTAAGAAATGGCTTCCTGAGATATCCAAGGCAATAGGTAAGGTCACCTTCACAAGGGAGTATGATTCCCTCCCTGTCCACAACTCCCCCATAAAATCCAATGCACTCTACCATTATTGCTAGCTAGAAGACAACACCTTTGAATTAAGTCAGTCAAAGAGAAAGAACAAAGAAATAAGAGGAATGAACAAAGCCTACAAGAAATACGGTATTATGTAAAGAGGCCTAACAAAAGAATTATAGGCATACCTGAGGGGAAGAAGAAAATACACAAGGGCTAGAAAACCTATTTGAGGGAATACTTAGGGAAAATTTCCCAGGTCTTACTAGAAATCTGGACATTCAGGTACTAGAAGCACAATGGACGCCTGGGAGATTCATTGCCAAGAGGCAATCACCATGACATATAGTCATCAGACTGGCCAAAGTTAATACAAAAGAGGAACTCCTATGAACTGTAAGGCAAAAGCATCAGGTAACGTACAATGGAAATCCTATCAAACTAACTGCAGATTTCTCAACTAAGACCTTATAAGCCAGAAGGGCATGGGGCCTCTTTCTCAGTCTTCTCAAACAGAATAATGGCCAGCCTAGAATTCTGTATCCTGCAAAACTAAGTTTCTTATATGAAGGAGAAGTAAAGACTTTCTCAGACTAGCAAATGCTGAGGGAATTTGTGAAGATCAGACCTGCCCTGCAGGAAGTACTCAGATCTGCATTACACACTGGTCAGCACAATAGACACCCACCAGTGTAAAACCATCCAAAAGCTAAAGTTTAGATCCCAGATACCAAAATGGCTCAAAAGGTAAAACAAAACAATAAAGTTCTACACAACAGGATGAACAGAAATCCATCCCATTTATCAATTTTTCCAATAAATGTGAATGATTTGGAACTCCCCACTGAAGAGACATAGGCTGGCTGAATGGATGAAAAAAAATACAAGCCAAGTATCTGCTTTCTCCAGGAAATCCATCTCATCCACAAGGACTCATTCACAGTCAAGGTGAAGGGTTGGAAAACAATATTCCATGAAAACAGAAACCAAAAGAAAGCTGATGTAGCCATTGTCACATCAGATAACATGGACTTTAAGTCAACAAAAGGAAAGAAAGACAAAGATAGTCATTATATAATGAAGATAACAGTTCAACAAGAAGACAAAACAATTCTAAATATCTATGTACCTAACACAGGTGAGCCCAGATTCATAAAGCAAATTCTACTTGATCTAAACAAAATGATAAACAGCAGCATTATAATGGCCAGGGATTTCAACACCCCACCGACAGAAAGAACAGATCCCCCAAATAGAAAATAAACAAAAAAAATGGACTTAAATAGGACTTCAGAAAAAATGGACCTAACAGACATTTACAGAACATTCTACCCCAAAACTACTGAATATACGTTCTTCTCATCAGCTCATGGAACATTTTCTAAGATTGATCACATCCTAGGCCACAAAACATGTCTTAACAAATTTTAAAAAATAGAAATTATGCATGTATCTTCTCAGACTACAGTGGAATAAAATTAGAAATCAATTCCAACAGAAACACCCAACTCTACAAAAGTCATGGAAATTAAACAACCTACTACTGAATGATTATTGGGTCAAGGAAAAAATTAAGATGGAAATCGAAAGATTCTTCAAACTAAATGGCAAAGGGGATATAAGTTACCACAATCTGCGGGATTCTGCAAAAGCAGTCCTAGAAGAAAATTCAGAGACTTAAATGCCCATGTCCAAAGACAGAAAGATCACAAATCAACAATATCAATCATCTCAAGGAATTGGAAAAGGAAGAGCAAATCAAGCCCAAACCCACCAGAAGAAATAACTAAGGTCACAGAAGAACTACACAAAATTAATCCCGAAAGAATTATACAGAAGATTACTAAAACAAGTTGGTTCTTTGAAAGTTTGTTCTTTGAAAAGATAAAAATCAACAGCCCTCTCACTAGATTAACCAGAAACGGAAAAGAAAGGACCCTTATAAGCTCAATCAGAAATGAAAAAGGAGATATTACAACTGAAACCATGAAATATAAAATATCATCTTGAATATTATAAAAATCTCTATGCACATAAACTTGAAAACATTGAGGAAATGGACAATTTCCTGGAAACACATAACCTTCCTAGGCCCAATCAGGAAGAAACAGAACTCCTAAGCAGACCAATATCAAGTAATAAAATTAAAGCTGCAATAAAAAATCTTCCAACAAAAAAGGAAGTCCTGGACCAGATGGTTTCTGTCAAATTTTACCAGACCTACTAAGAAGAACTGGTATCTATACTGCAGAAATTATTTCATAACACTGAGAAGGAAGGAGTCCTCCCCAATTCATTCTGCAAAGCCAGTATCACGTTGATACCAAAGTCAGGAAAGGACACAAAAAAAGAAAATTATAGACCAATATCCCTTATGACTATAGATGCAAAAATTCTCAATAAAATCCTAGCAAACCGAATTGAGCTGCACATCAAAAAAATAATCCATCACAACCAGGTGGGCTTCATCCAGAAATGCAAGGATGTCCAACCTATGCAAATCTATAAATGTGATTCACTACATAAATAAAAGCAAAAACAAAGACCACGTGTTCCTCTAAATAGACGCAGAAAAAGCATTTAGCAAAATTCAGCACCCTTTCATAAGAACTCTTAACAAAAAAGGCATAGATGGAACATATCTCAAAGTTATAAAAGCCATATATGACAAACCCACAGCCAACATCATACTGAATGGGGAAAAACTGAGAGCATTCTGGCTTAGAACTGGAACCGGACAACATTGCCCACTGCCACCATTTCTATTCAACATAGTGCTGGAAACCCTAGCCAGAGCAATCAGGCAAGAGAAGGAAATCAAGGGTATACAAACGGGGAAAGAAGAGGTCAAACTATCTACCATTATTACTACAAACGGGGAAAGAAGAGGTCAAACTATTTGCCATTATTACTGCTGCTATTTTATTTCTAAAATAATTCCACCTTATTACACTGTACAGATGACAAAGAAAAGGCAAATCAACACTCTTAACTACTGACCTTGGTGGTGATAACACTGCAAAGGACAGTGTCCCATTGCATTTTATATTAGGAAGCATACCCTCCTGCCTAACCTAAACCTCTCCTGCTTTAGGTACTTTTGCGCTATAAACTCTTCAATTTTCTGAATACTGGGAAGATGATTACAGCAAAAAGAATAACCTGAATTTTGGGTAAAAGATTTCAATTCCAAAGAAGCAACTCCAAAACCTACATTGGTGATACTCAGCGTGTTGTCAACTTTATCTAAATGTTCTGAGCCTTTGAAGCACTAATTTCCTGAGAAGTCAAGACCCACAATAACTGTGTGCATATCCTGCTGAATTAAATAACTAATTTTTAATGAATTATCATGTCTCAGTTTATAACTAAATTAACAATTCGCTTAAAAAAAGAGAAAAGACTTACCTAATAGTGTATATATCCTGAATATTCTTCTCCCCACCTTTTCCTTCCTTAAGAGCTTGCATTTGTAATAATTTCATAATGGCTTTTATCAAGCCATGTGTATTCCTGTAAAGAAATATCATAACATGTTAAATGTTATAGATGTAAAATGAATATTCTAACCAGGTGCTTAATCCTAGCATTTTTAAATAACTGAACATTTGCTACTCACATTGAATAATAGCCACCCGCAGGCACCGAACTCATTCTCCAGCACAGCCAAGACCTATCTAACACATTTAAAGGAGGAGAAATGGAGCCAAAGAACCAAACCACCAAACTATCAATCACCTGCCTACACACTCCTGGGGGAAAATCAATCAGGAAAAAAAAAAAAAAACATCAACTCACACAATTTCAAGCAGTGACCACATCAGTTACCCATATTAAATGATCAAGTCTTTCATTTATAAATATTAGCAGACCATGAAAAATAACCAGACATATAAAATGGATCCACCACTCAAAAAGGTGGGCCAGAAAAACAATCAGAGCAAATAACCCCCATTAAAACAGAGTAACAGAAGAGCGAAGAGCACTTTTAAATTTTTTCCTTACTGTCTGCAAGAGATAAAAGGATAATATATCAAAAAGAAAAATAGCCTGCCCTTTTAAAATAAAGATCTCCCTGGAAAATAGAAGGAAATCTTAGAAATAAAAAAAACACTCTTTGTTAAATGAAAAAAGGAATTATTTTTTAATCACAGTTGTTAATACTTATTAAGCATCTACTATAAGCTAACCACTCTCCTAAGTGCTTAACAGGTACTATGTCATTTAAAATTCAGAGCACGGTAGGTTAGATATTCCTGTTAACTTTATTTTTAGGTTAGGACAAGACTTCAACTTAATTAGATATCCCTGCTGCTCTGACCCAGGCCTGTGCCCAGATGTTATATGAGACCATGAAATCTCAGATGTTATCACCACTGATTGAATGAGCAGTTACAAGAATTCTAGTATCTGAGTAAGAACTATCACAAAGGTCTACTTCGGTTTGCCCTAGTTAAAAGTCACTACACGTTCAGAAGCCTTCTTGTCTTCTAGACTTCAATGTTTATGCAACTGAAAATCAGCTCTGAAGTCTGATTTAAGCTAAAATGATTCCATTTATATACAGCTGAAGAAAATCCAGTCCTGTCCTAGTAACCTCATAAGACCCACTCCTTAGCCTAACCATTAGTTGAACTGTTACCTATCTTAAATCAGTGTTGACTGAATTTCTGACTGAATTTCTTCCAAGAAACATGGATCCATTAAATAATCCTTTCTTGCATGTGCAACTATGTTGGTTTTCCTCATGCAATCATGCAATAAATCATGCAATGCATGATTTATTTGTCACATAACTGGAGTTCTAGATAGGACAGATAACAGATCTATAGTTTTAAACCAATTTGGGTCCCCTACCCTTTTAAGAAAGTGGTAGAACCTAAGAGAAAAGCATAAACATCACATTTGCATTTAATTCCAAGGGGTTCACAGAACCACTGACATTGATAAATAAATACCAGTTTTTTAAACTTTAAGTTAGGTCTCACTTGGTCTCATTTGTGGATCCAGATTTTATTGTGTGGATAATTGAGCCCACCCTGTATTTTAAGCAAGAGTAGCATGAACAGATTATAATTTTTGAAAGATTATAGCATCATTCAAATTATATGTACACCCATTCAAATAGTAACACATTTGTCTTAAAATAAATCGAATTAGGCCAGGCGCAGTGGCTCACGCCTGTAATCCTAGCACTCTGGGAGGCCGAGGTGGGCAGATTGCTCAAGGTTAGGAGTTCGAAACCAGCCGGAGCAAGAGCGAGACCTCATCTCTACTAAAAATAGAAAGAAATTAATTGGCCAACTAAAAATATATACAAAAAAAAAATTAGCCGGACATGGTGCCACATGCCTGTAGTCCCAGCTACTCGGGAGGCTGAGGCAGAAGGATTGCTTGAGCCCAAGAGTTTGAGGTTGCTGTGAGCTAGGCTGATGCCACAGCAGTCTAGCCTGGGCAACAGAGTGAGACTCTGTCTCAAAAAAAAAAAAAAAAAATCAATTGAATTATTATTCATCTATTTCGAGTGGGTAGAAAGAGATGATTTCTGATTAATTTTTATTTACACCTCTACTTTAATTCTAATTAGCTAGAGAATCTTGGGCAAGCCACTTAACACCTGGAAATCTCAACATTCTCATCTATATAATTGAAAATCATGATAATAAACCCACCTCAGGTTGTTTTGAAGAATAAATAATAGTGTCAGTGAAGTACCTGGTTATTTTTTCAAATAATGTCAGTGAAGTACCTGGTTATTTTTTCAAAAAGTTGGATAATCTAATATTATAACTGTAACATAAAGATAATAATGTTCTTCCCTCTTTACAGACGAGGCTGTGTAAGCACAGGTGTCAGAGTTAATGAATGTCGAAGCCTGGAATCTGCCTAAAACCAAATAATGAACCCATTCTAACTCCTAAAATCCCTAGTACTTTCCATCTGTCATCACAAAACCTGCTTTTCTTGTTTTCAAGCCTTTGTTATTGTGCACCTGAGATCTACTCCTGCAAAATTAAAAATTTTGTTGAATTATATATGATTTCAAAAAGGAGCAATAATAATTTGAATCATGTTGAAAAATAAAAATAGTGAATTAGTAGAAAACACAACCATTGGAGAAGCAAAGTCAAAGAAACAATAGAAGGAAATTTCACTGAACTGAAGTCTTCACATTGAAAGAGCTACCAAGTTCTAGGCAAATTTCTGGAAAAATTAATTGCTGATATTTATCAAATCCAAAGATAAAAAGAAAATCCTATGATCTCCTGGATTTTATAAAACAAAATATATAAAATAAAGACCATTAGACTAACATTTCTAATTCGGCATCAGAATTCTTGTCTACAAAACTGAATGAAGCAATGCATGTGGAATTATAAGAGAAAGGTTTACAAAACTAAAAAAGTCTAACCCCTCCCCCAAAAAACTTAGAGTAATATATGATGACAAAAGAAATATTTTCAGACATAATACTCTGAAAAATTTTCTTAAAGAACTTCTCCAGTTAAAAGAGAATGTGTACTGATTGCACAGCCTTGTAAACATACTAAAAACCACCTTTAAAAGAGTGATCTTGTAATATGTAAATTATATTTCAATAAGCTGTTATTTTTTTAAAAAGATAAAACATAAGAAAGAATTGAAGAAGTAAAAAATATGTAGACTACAAAGAACTTTGGTCAGCATGAATATCAGAAGAACTTACAACTGTATTTCAAATGTGGCCATAAAGATTAAAGCAATTGATATTATGTCATGGCAGGGAAATGTGAAAATGAAAAAAACAAAAATCTATAACTAAAATTCCAGATAGTTTCTGCAAATTTAGTAGGGAGGATTTTTTGCAGAGAGAAATCACAAAGTTAAGAGATAATCTGAGATCAAATGTTTACAACATATCTGATAGACAAAGGGTTAACATCCATAAAACAAGAAAAGCACAAGATACAGCAGATCATAGAATAGGAAAATGAGCAGAGAATATAGATATGCAAATCCCAGAAGAATAAGCTTCATAATATGCAGTGTTAGTCAGTAAACGGGGAAACAGGCACTTTCATGTTGAGCATACATTGATTGGTTCAGCCTTTATGGAAAGCAACTTGGCAGTAACTATGACAATTTTAAATGAACATACCCTTTTCCCCATAAATTCTCTTCCAAGAACCCATCCCACAGAATATTCTTGCCTATACTCAAAAGAAGATATTACACTATACTCATTATCTTAAACAATGGAAGAAAAAAAAGACATATTTTTCACTAGGGAAATGGCTAAAATATGACACCTCTACACTATAGAATATTCTGCAGCTGTTAACGAGGATGGAAACAGATTTATACATATGACATGGAAAGGAGTCCATCACACAGTAAGTGGAAGAAAGCAAGTTTTAGAACAATATACATATGAATGGAATATCTAATTTTAAAACACTTGGTATGCATGTGCATACAGACGCTTTTTTATAGGTCTAGAGATGGGATTTCAGTTTCACTCGAATTAGCTGGTCCCTAATTCTATGTGCCTGGATCTGATTTCAGATTACCCTAGCTTTTTCTATATCCTAGAGGAATCCAAGACCAAGACGTGGAGGAACCTCTGACCCCTAAGCCTTTCCAGTCCTTTTCTTACTTTTCACCAGCACTCAATAAAAAAAGGGAACTTAAAAAAAAAGAAAATGGCAAAAAGAAGTTTTGCCCCTTACTACTTTCACTACCTACAACTACCATTGTTTGAGTTTTCAAAAAAGTATGCAAAAGTTTTATATTTTATTAGTTAAAAAAGGAAAAAAGATTTATAATCTCAAGGTGAGGAAAGACTTTCTGAACACAAATGAAAGATTAAACCTGATCTTCTGGATAGATAGTATGAGCAGAAATTTAAATAAACAATGAAATATCTACAGTGTCTTCTATTTAGGACCTGTCTTCAGTAACAGTTTAGCACAGACACAAAAACATGTTTCATTTGAGAAAGTAGATTTCCGAGGAACATTTTCAGGAACTGGAATTAGCCTTTAGACAAGCAGGCTGTATGAGTTTGAGGTACACAAGTACTCAGAAGAGTTAATTAACAAATCAAAGTAAAGACTTTAATCATGGCAAAAAAAGAGTTGATTAGATAGTATGCCTAACTTATTCATAGTATAATGTGTTCAGGGGATATCACTAACCAAAAAAAAGGCATATCCAGGTGCTAGATATTCCCACTGTAGTATCTGAATTGTGCCTGATATTCAACATGTCCAAAATTGAACTCATGTTCCCCCAACACACCTGGTCTTCTAATGCACCCTATCTAATTGCAGAACAAGCCAGAAATCATAGAGTCACCTTTGACTTATGCCTTATGTCTTTCAGTCATCTTCATATTCAATTCATGTTGAATGCTTCACCCGCTAAATATCTCACAAAACAGACTATTTCTTCCACCTCTAGGGCAAGCAACCACTATCTCTCATTTGAACTATAGCAACAGCCACCTAAACTAATTTACTGGTATCCGCTCTGCCGTAGTTTGGATGTTTGTTCCCCCAAACCATTTGATCTGCAACGTTGGAGATAGGACTTAATGGAAGGTATCTGGATCATGGGGGCAGATCCCTCAAGATTAATGGCCTTCCTGGGTAGGATGGGGAGAGTGTGAGTGAGTTCTCATTCTCCTAGTTCCCAGGAAAACTGGTTGTTAAAAAGAGCCTGACTTCTCCCCTCTCTCTTGCTTCTTCTGTCACCATGTGATCTCTACATCCTGGCTCCCCTTCACCTTCCCCTGTAAGTGGAGGCCTGAGGCCCTCACCAGAGGGTGTCTGAGGCCCTCACCAGAAGCAGATGCTGGCACTATGCTTCTTGTATAGCCCACAGAACTGTGAGCCAAATAAACCTCTTGTCTTTGTATTATAAATTACCCAGCCTCAAGTATTCCTTTACAACAAAACAGACTAAGACACACTCTATCGGCCTACCCTAAACCCTACACTTTTAATTTTGTCTTCATACTGCAGCCAGAATGGTCTTTTTGAAATAACTGATATCCACTAGATAAAAAAATTCCGTAGATTCCCTGTGTACCCAGGACGAAGACCCAAATCCTCAAGATTATCCATCTTGGCCTACATCATCTGACCCATACCTACCTTCCCAGCCTCATCCCAAACCACTCTCCCTGTGTTCTTTCAGGCTTTCCTAATAGCTATCTTCCCTCCCACAATGGGGACTTAGCATATGCTATTTCCTGAAAGTTCTACCCTCTCCTGTTTGCCTAGATAACTTCCATTCATTCCTTAGTCGCATTGTAGGTGTTATTTCCTCAGGAAAGTCTTCTTTAACCCCATGACTAAGTCAAACCCTCATATTAAAGGAACATCCAACACAGTGCACTTTATCTGACCGTAGTTTAATATGCAACTGCAGAACCACGTGAATGTGACACTCTCTCCCTCTAGACCAAAAGCATCATGAGTGCAAGGATTATGTCTGCTTTACTTACCGTGATATCACAGCAGTTAGCACAGGAACATAGAAGACAATGAATATATTCAATAAATGCGTTTAATTAACAGATAGATGGATAGATATAGCTGAGATACTGTCTTGCCTCCAGAAGTAACTTCTGAAGGTAATTTCTAGTTCTATAATTACATGATTTTACATACGCACATTGAAATTAGAGTATATGATCTCCTTAATATCAAAATTCATTATTTAGTTTTTTTATAAAATAAATATGAATGTTATTACTGGTTGTAATTATGAAAAAGCCTTTCATTTCAGGGATTGCATATTTAGCAAATAAGGAAATTATAAATACTGGGAAGATAAAATTAATATAATAGCCTTATGTTATCAAACAACAGAACAACCCTGCTGAGAGAAGAGAAGCAGATGTTTTCTGTTGGAGTTTTTTTTTTTTTCATTTAACACATCTTACTCCATGTACCTTAAACATTAAAACCAACTTAAGATTCCTGATAGAATAAGAAAAGTAAGAGAGAAATATTCAGATGGTATATAGAAATCAACTGCTGTGTTGAAGGCTGCCCACCAAGCAGCTAAATCCACCACACTGAAAATTAACTCCTAAGAGAGTCTTAGGAATATTAGATGGTTCCTGTGACTTAGAATAAGGGCAGGGACAAGAAGTCCCCTTCAGTAGATGCTACTTTCTTTCACTCCCTTCCATCTTAACTCACTTGTTATGTATGAAAATCACTGAATAGCAAAAGGATTTTTGAAACTTTACTTAAATTCCCCTTTCTCAAACCATTTCTAAAGAGTGAGTCCAAAATACAACCTTAAAAAGCAGATATAGAAGAGGACAGCCATACATCAAGTATATTTAAATCCATGAGCTCATTATAATTTTTTTAAAAGAAAATGTAACTGGTCACTACTAAAAAGATGCTAAAAGCCTGGCTGATTGATCATGAAAGTAGCTGGACAAGAGCCATTGGGAGCTCTAGCTCTTGGCTCAAGTGCCAGTTTTCTAGGAGAGGCTGAGAGGGTGGAATAGTCAGCTTTGTATGTTTCCTGCTACCTTTTCAAGACAGACACTTGAGCTGTATTCTTGGGGATTTTCTCTTGCAGGCATGATGGGCCTGCCTCCTGGTATGAGGCCTCCCATGGGCCCCCCAATGGAGATTGCCCCTGGACAAGGGACTCCAATGGGCATGTCCCCTCCAGGGATGCGGCCCCCTCCCCCAGGGATGCAAGGCCTTCTTTGACCCTTGGCCATAGAGTTATGGAAGTAGCTCCACAGAGGCGTGGGCTCAATTTCTCAGGGCCACGTTACCACAGACCTGTTTGTTTGTTATGCTGCTGTTCGAGGATTCTCACCGGATTGTGTGGTTTCCCTTACAGGGCCTCCTCCCCCAGGAATTCGCCCACCAAGGCCCTAGACTCATCTTGGTCCTCCTCAGCTCCCTGCCTGTTTCCTGTAAGGCTGTACATAGTCCTTTTATTTCCTTGTGGCCTATGAAACTAGTTTATAATAAACTCTTAAGAGAATATTTTTAAAAAATGCTAAAACAATAACAAATCATTATTTTGGAATTTAGTAAATTAAGGAAAGAATTATTGGCCAGGTACAGTGGCTCAGGCCTGTAATCCTAGCACTTTGGGAGGCCAAGACAGGAGGATGGCTTGAGGCAAGGAGTCTGAGACCACCCTGGGCACCATAGTGAGACCCCCATCTCCACAAAAAAATTCTTTAAAAATTAGCTGAGTGTGGTGGCACATCTGTAGTCCTAGCTACTCAGGAGACTGAAGCAGGAGGATCTCTTGAGCCCAGGAGTTTGAGGTTACAGTGGGCTATGATTGTCCCACTGTACTTCAGCCTGAGCGACAGAGCAATACCGTATCTCTTAAAAAAAAAAAAAAATTATGCACATATCCTGCCTTTCCTAAACAAATTGTGCTACTAGATAACCAAATAGTAGATACAGGGAAGGTTCTCTTTATAGCAGTATTCTGGGCAATAAGTGAAGAAAAAAATGATAGAATTAGAATGTAACAATTTTGGAATCCCTAATGAACTAACGGATCTAGTCATTGAGTGTCAACAGCTGTTGACATCACCAAAAATGAAAACAATCAGATATTATGTCCTCCTGATAGAATACAATCCCACCTATAAAAAAGTCTTCCCTCAACCCCCTCAAGGTTGTTCTGAGGATTAAGTGAGGAATTTTACATGAAGCTCTAAAGCTCAAGCCTGGATACATAGCTTATATACAAGAAAAGCTAGTTTTCTTCTCCAACCCCACTTCCCCTAGAAACCAAGGCAGTGATTGTTTCTA
The DNA here is from genome assembly GCA_963574885.1 of Lepilemur ruficaudatus. Classification (NCBI taxonomy): domain Eukaryota; kingdom Metazoa; phylum Chordata; class Mammalia; order Primates; family Lepilemuridae; genus Lepilemur; species Lepilemur ruficaudatus. Next base: position 19,305 of record CAUYRT010068638.1, read on the forward strand.
TTATTATTGCTGTTTGGAAAGATAATTTATGGTTAAAAAAAAAAATGTTCCAGCAGGAGAGGGTAGAACATGGCAGTATCCCACCATCACAGTAAAACAATTATGTTATCTTTGACACTGACTCAATCTCTCCTCCCTCCTTCCCCGTCAGAGCAACCTAGATCTAATATCAGCCACTTACACTTAAGCACAATTATGTTTCAAAGCTAGAGCTGAACTGGCTGAGAGATACTTATTTCCAAGGTCATGGCTATCCTCCAAATTCAGTCCCAGTGCAGAGGACTCCTGAGGAATAGTATGCTAGTCTCCTTTCTGTTTTGAGAACTACCACTTCTTCTCCATTCATGTGGTCACTGTACAAGGGTTCTCAGCACATATATGTTCGTGCAATGAAGACATAGTCAGTAGAGGGTTAAATTGTGTTCCTCAAAAAGATACATCTAAGTCCCAACCCCCAGTACCTGTGAATGTGACCTTATTTGGAAATAGGGTCTCTGCAGATATAATTAAGTTAAGGATCTTGGGACAACCTCATCCTAAGTGGGTGTTAAATCCAATAACTGGTATCCTTATAAGTGAAAGTATAGGGATACTGTATTTGAGACACAGAGACACACAGAGAAAGCACCCACGAGAATACAGAGGCAGAGATTGGAGTTATATGGCCACAAGCCAAGGAAGGCCAAGTAATTGCCAGCAGCCACCAGAAGCAAGTAGAAGGGCACAGAACGGACTCCCCCAGAGCCTCAAGAAGGAACCATTCCGCTGACACCTTGGTCGTGGACTTCTGGCTTCCAGAATTGCGAAATAAAAAATGACTGTTGTCTTAAAGCCACCAAGTTTATGATCATTTGTTAACAGCAGCCCTGGAAAACTAATACATATCCCCTCGCAGAGCTAAGTGGCCCAGCTCCAGGTCCTACCATCAGAAATCTGTAACTGTGGTCGGAAAATTCCAATCTCAATCTGGCCGTCTCTTATACATAAAAGATGTTAACCCAGGAGCAGGTGGTGCCCTGTGAACTGGGAAGCAGAGAAAGTCAGTCTCTGCAAAGGAGAGAATGAATGAAAGGAGAAGAATGAAACAAACAGCCTGTATACCATCCGTTTCTGAGGCCCACGTGCATACCTATTCTTGGGTCCCGTGAGATATCTCTTTATCAAAGAAATGAAAATCATCCTTTTATGCTCAAACTAGTTCAAATGGATTTCTGTAACTGGTAGCCCAAAAGGTTTTAACACACTCAGGAAACTGCTGCCATAAGCCCTTCAATAAAGATAAGCTGGAACAAGTCTTCCTTGGGCAGGTGCCAGGAAAAGCTGAATTGATTCAAGAACACTTTAAGGGAGAGCAAAGGAAACTTCAGGACCAGGCAACAAGTGCAGTAGCAAGAGACAGTGCAAAAAAGAACCTCAATTTTCACTGGGCGTAAAAGCCAAGACCGAGATCTCATACAGATTGAGTATACCTAATCAAAAAAATTCAAAATCCTGAATGTTCCAAAATCTGTAACTTTTTGAGTGCTGACATGAAGTCACAAGTAGAAAATTCCACACCTAGCCTTATGGGGGGTCACAGTCAAAACACACTTAAAGCCGAGCGTGGTAGCTCACGCCTGTAACCCTAGCACTCTGGGAGGCCGAGGCAGGCAGATCGTTTACCCTCAGGAGCTCAAGACCAGCCTGAGCAAGAGCGAGACTCTGTCTCTACTAAAAAAAAAAATAGAAAGAAATTAGCTGGACAACTAAAAATATATATAGAAAAAATTAGCTGGGCATGGTGGCACATGCCTGTAGTCCCAGCTACTCGGGAGGCTGAGGCAGAAAGATTGCTTGAGCTCAGGAGTTTGAGGTTGTTGTGAGCTAGGCTAACACCACACGACACTTTAGCGTGGGCAACAGAGTGAGACTCAGACTGAAAAAAAAAAACACACACACACTTAAAACTTTGTTTCATGCACACAATTATTAAAAATATTGCATAAAATTACTGTCAGGCTATGTGTATAAGGTATATACAAGGGCTGTCCAGAAAATATCCAGCCAAACAGAGACATTTATTATACTAACAATGGTTGGATACTTTCCAGACAGCCCTTGTATGGAATTTCATGTTTAGACTTGGGTCCCATCCCCAAGATAGCTCATTATATATATGCAAATATTCCAAAATCTGAAAAAAATCTGAAATCTGAAATACTTCTGGTCCCAAGCATTTCAGATAAGGTATACTTAATCTGTAATGAGAGGGAGAGTGTGGGTCAATAATGATGTTGAAGATTCCAAAAAAATTGTAAAACTAAAAAGAAAATTTTGGTCAAGTTGTACAAACTATACTAATTAAAACCACCTATGTAAATTGCTTCTCACTAGGTATTACGGATATGGCATGATTACTATTGTGCATACGAATAACATGTATCAGGGTCCTTTGGTTGGGATTCATGTGATTACAACACCAAAAAATGCTCATATATGCTCAGTCTCCGTTTAAAAAGACTGCAAATAATGCTTGTTTCTTTGCTTCAAAATATACCAAACATGATGTACAAGTAAGTACCCATAGTGGACCAGAGATAGAATTAAAAGGATTTGGGTTAAAGAGAATGACATGAACATCCCAAAAATGTGGGGGATCGGGAGAGCATCCCTGGGTATTACGGGAACAAATGGTACAAATGTGGCCAAGTCCCTTTTTAACTCTAGGATGCCAGATCTCAGAAAAGGATGACTGATCAGCATCAAGTATAGTAAGTCACCAGTAAATAAGAGAATGATAAATCCTTGATTAATGATCAAATCATTGTCTAAATTCATTATAAAGTGAGAAAAGAGAGACAGAGAAACACAGACAAGAAGAAAGAGAGGAAATTTTTTTTAAAAAACTACAGCTTTGGGTTTTAAACTCATGCTTAAATCAATGGCCAAAAATAATGCTTATTTTAAAAAATCTAAGATGTAATGTTATTGACCTTTTGCTTGAGAAAGTTCTGTATACTCATTTGTCTTCTAAGTACCAGAAAACAGCCTGATTTCTTCTGAAGCATTTTTCCATTACAAAAGTAACATGTGTTCAGTAGTCACTGTTCTTAAATCACCTAAAAACATCTTAGCATAAGCACATGACTCTTACAATGGAAGATTTTGTGACAAAAAGAGCCTTCAACCACAGCAACTAACTTAAAAAAGAAATAGGGCCAAATATCCTAGGTGAGAAAAGTAGCTGGTTTTCTGGTTATAAGATGCAAGTTGAGAGAGACTCTGAGATTTTAAGGAAAGAAAGAAGATTGAAGGAAAAAAGGAAAGAGAACATCTAGAAACAAGCTAACAGGCTTAAAAGGAATATTTAAAAGACAACATAGGGAGACAGACATGGTCCAATGATTCTCTCTCTGATAAGAGTTAAATGAGCCATAATATCAATACAGATGTAAACCTAGAAATCATCTCAAATTCATGAAGTAATGCTCTGACATCCCAGCCGCAGATTAAGGCATGCTGTCTTCCCTAAACAATGGCAGAAATCTCTTAAAGGGATCCCTCCTTGGTTCTTCTCTTGCCAAATAAAATAAAGAGAAAGCAGCTTAATAGTACAGAAAAGATTCAATAACAATAAGATATGAACACAGTGTCTCCTTGGTTGCTAGCCATTTCCTACACAATAACAAAGCATTTAAGTTTCCCAAGGAACAGGGTCATCAATAAGAGAAGACCCTGAGAGACAAGAATTTTCTCAGTAAATTGTCCTAAATCTGAACTCCAAATATTAATAGTACTTAGAATCATTTTTAACCACTGAACCATCATCAATCCACGATCAAAGGCTCACTGAATCCAACAGCTTTACTTAAGACTCACTATAGGAATTTTTAATATCCTATGCAAGATTCATTAAAAAGTAGACTTTAGCAATCTCAGAAAATACACTTTAATTGCCCATACTTGAATACACTTTACATGCCCAAAATACATCAACTGCAGGTCCCTTCCCTGATTGGAAGCACAAAATGCACACAAATAAAGTGCCAGCCTAGTTTACCTAGAACATAACCTTCCTACCAAGCACAATTTTTAAAAAGGGGGTTGGGACAAAGCAGTTGAGCTGAAATTACAGGCTGTCATGGAACCTCAATATCAAAAACTAAATACCTGGTTCCACAGGAGAGTAAGGTTTTTATTCACAGGCCTGTTACTAAGCAACTATAACAATGGCTGTATGAGCTTTCTAGAAGCTAGAGCAGTTAAGTGGGAAAAAATATAAGGAAAGAAAAATGGGAAACTCCTTGCTTTGGGAATCTTTACCGTTTCAGGATAAATTCAATGTAAAAACAACAATAAACAAAGCCAAAAGCAATCTAAACTCAAAACAAGTAATTCCTTAAAGGTCTAGAAAAGTATATGCTATTATATATCATTCACTTTACTTTAGTTTTGGTTAATTTCAAAATTCACATTCAACTGGTGATAATTTCCTTACTGTGTTCCTTTTGTGGTCCCTTCTTTCCTTTACCCTCCCTAGGGAATAATTTTTTTTTTTCAAATTCCCTTACTGATTAAAAGAACATTTTAGAGCTCTTAAATCCATTTCTTTGTTTACAGAAGCTATAAAAACTAGTTTACAATTGTTTCATGTTGCCTCAGCTTTGAACCGAGAATACTCTAGGACATCAAACTATGCCTTTGAAGAGAACAGTCTCTCAAGCAGAGCCAGACACTTTCCCAGCCACTCCCTGAAGTTTAGACAACCAGAGCATTGCAAACACAAAGTCTTTTTCAAGGTTAGACTATACAATGCAGCAGGCTCTAAACCAATTGTTTCTCAAATTGTGGGTGGGGTTCCAGGTGGGAGGGGGGCTTCCACACATGTTCCAAGGGAATTTTAAAGTCTAGACATGCAAAGGGCCAAGGAGCAGGTGATAGGCTGGAAAACATGGCCTGGCCAACTTTTCTTTCCACCTCTCTTTGAAGCTTTCAAATTCTGCTGCAATGCTGAGAGAGATTCTCTCAGTATGTATCCTATGGAAGGCTGCTTCTCACTATTGGCTCTTTCTTCCCCTCTACCCTTTCTCAGTTCGTGAAGGACGGTAGGCTATAAGATAGACAAAATGGAAGATGAAGTTTTAGAATTAGTTTTCTAAATCAAAGATAAGCAATCATGCCTGTGGCTCTGTTCCCAGGGTGCCTCTAGATTCCAATAAACTCTATTTTAAGAAGAGAGATACAGAGACAAATAGAAACTTAAATACTGGAAACTGTAGACCCAAAGTGTCTGAGCTACTCATTCCTGTGTTTAGAGCCCAAAGAGATGGTGTTCTGACTCAGAAGATTCCTTGAGCAGCAATTTGAAGGAGGCTGTTTGACTCTCCTGTTTTTAATTAGCTTGTTTCTTAAATTTGACTCTCATTTTGTTTTTTTTTTTTAAAAAAAAAACATAAACAGTACAAAGTATAGTCTTTGTAATAACGATGAACAGGAAGCTCTGCTACTTGAAATAAAGTAAATGAAGAAAATTCTGTCTTCTGACATACGAATAGTTATCACTACTGGCAACGCTAAGGAAAACTTGGCACTTACTTAACACATTTTAAAATCAAACTGATTCAAAAATTAAATTGGTTACCTTCGACATCTACTCTGCCTACATTTCCCTGTGGCTAACAGTTGGGAAAATAAAAACATTCTCAAATAATTTTTTTTTTAATTTTCCAACATCCTTCCATTGTTAAAATTCCTATGTCTTCTTACTATAAAGCTCAGGATCTCTTCCATATGTTGGCCATATTTACAAATAACCTTGAAAATTAATGGTCACCCATATGTATAAGATTATTTACTGAAGAACTGCTATTGTAAAAGATTGAAAACAATAGGGAATTGATAAATTATGGTTCATTTATACAATGGAATATTATGTGGCTAGAAAAAAATTAGAAAGCTCTTTATATATTTTATGGAATGAGCTCCAAAATATATTTTTTTCACTGAAAATGCAAAATAAAGAATACTATGCAGTTGGTTACTATTTTTTTTTTTTTTTTTTTTTTGAGAAAGAGTCTCACTTTGTTGCCCAGGCTAGAGTGCTGTGGCATCAGCCTAGCTCACAGCAACCTCAAACTCCTGGGCTCAAGCGATCCTTCTGCCTCAGCCTCCCGAGTAGCTGGGACTACAGGCATGTGCCACCATGCCTGGCTAATTTTTTCTATGTGTACATATATATATATATATATATATGTGTGTATATATATATATTTTGTTTTTAGTTGGCCAATTGATTTCTATTTTTTCTTTTTTTTTTAAGACAACTTTATTGAAGTATAATTTATATATCATGCCATTACTTCATTTTAAGTGTACAATTAAATGATTATTAGTAAATTTACCAAGTTGTACAGCTATTCACATAAATCA
>CAUYRT010068640.1:0-25732 GCA_963574885.1 Lepilemur ruficaudatus
GAATTACCATTTGATCTAGCAATAGCATTATTAGGCATCTACCCAAAATAGCATAGGACATTCTATGATAAAGACATCTGCACACGTAAAATTTTCTTTTGATATTTATTATAATGACACGTATTTGTTTATCCTCTTGTCTTTACCTGATCTATTCCTCTGTATTTAAAGTACATTTCCACAGGCAACATAGAGTTGTCTCTTGCTTTTATGTACAGTCTGACAATCTGTCTTTCAGTTTTTGCCTTTAAACTCTTTACATTTAAAATGATCATTTGATCCCTTTTTCTTCTTTATCTACCTTATTTTGGAATAATATGGTATGCTTAATTATTCAATTTTGTCTTTATTGTATTATTATCTATAACTTTTATTTTTCTCATGGTTGATATAGAGTTTCTTATGTACATGTTTAACTTCTCAGTCTACCTTCAAGTGATAGTCTACCATTCATGTAATGTATGAAACCCTTAAAATCACATAATTTCATATCTCCCTTTCTGACCTTTGTAAAATCTTCATATATTTTCTTTTTCATTTCGCTTTTACTGGTAACTCCATACTAGATTATATTTATTTTTGTCTAAATAGTAAATTATACACTAAATATATTTGAACAGTGAGAAAAAATATCTTATGTATATGCTTATGCAGTTACAAATCTCTGTGTTCTCCATTCCTTTGTGTAGACTCAAATTTCTGTCTGATATTGCTTTCCTTCTTCCTGCAAGGTAACATTTTTTTTAGTGAGGCTCTACTAATGATAAATTATTTCAGCTTATGTATATATACATATGAAATAGTCTTTTTGTTTCCTTTGCTTTTAGAAAATATTTTTGATTTGGGTAGAATACTAGATTGATTTTTATTTCCTTTCATTATTTTATCAATATGACTATGCTGTCAACTTTCTTGTATTGTTTCCAGTGAGAAATCTGCTGTCATCCTGATTTTTATTCCTCTGTACCAAAGTTCTTTGTCTAGCTACTTTCTATATCACTGATTTGGAGCAACTTGATTATGATGTGTTTTTTAATAGATATATTCCTGTTTGTTGTGCTTGCAATTTACTGAGCTTTTGAATCCATAGGTTTACCTTTTTTTAAATCAAATTTGGACTCCAGTTACACATATATTAGGTGGCTTGAAGCTGTCCCACAGCTCATTGAGACTTTTTCCACTTATGTTTATTTTTTATGTTTCTATCTTTTATTTTTGATGGTTTCTGTTACTATGCCCTCAAATTTATTAATCTGTTCTTCTGCAAAATATAATCTGCAGTTAATCCCATTCACTGTGCATTTTAATCCTCACTCACATTGTAGATTTCTTCCCCAGAAGTTTTATTTGGGTCTTTTTTATATCTACCACATCTCTACTATATACTTAAATGTATATAGTGTAGCAATAAAAACCATTTCAATGTATGGGAAACTGTCATAGTAACTGTTTTAATGTGGACTGTAACATCTTCGTCACTTCTGGGTCAACTTTAAATGACTAATGTCCTCCTTATAGGTCTTATTTTTATGTTTCTTTGCATTCCTTGTAACTATTTACTGGATGAAAGATATTGCTAATTTTATCTTGATGGGTATTTTACATTTTTGTACTCAAATAAATATACTTGAGGATTGTTTTGAGACATTACTTGGGAACAGTTTTATTCTTTCAGATCTTGCCTCTTATATTAGTCGGACCCAGATACTGTATTAATCTACGACCAATTTTTTTCTCTTGTTGCTACAAAACCATGTGTGTCTTATTTTCAATGCCCAGTGAATCTTGAAGTTTACCCATCTGGCTGATGGGAAGATGCATTATTCCCAACTGTGTGTGAATACGAAGTACCTCTAATCCAATCAGGTGTCTTTCCCCAGCCTCAGTTAGTTTTTTTTTTTTTTGATTTATAGATTTAATTCCATCAGAAATTAAAACCATAATTAAAAGGCAGACAACAAAATATAACAAAATATTCTTTTTTAAAATGTGACAAAAGTGTTAGTATTTTAGCTATATTTGATAACAACATGATGCACTGCCATTCCTTTTTAAATCTTTAGAGTTCTTTCTGTGATAAGTTCTTTCTTCTCTAGAACTCTTTTATTATTATCATTATTATTATTTTATAGGGAACAGAGCACCTTGTTCTTCCAAATTCTTAGCTCCATCATTTCAGCTGTCATGATTCATACTAGGCTAACAGTGATTGTGTAAAATTTGAAAAACACAAATACTAAAATTGGTGGCATAGTGTAACTAATAAAGATTTGGAAATATTTATCAAGGGAACAATATTAATAGAGCTGAATCCACAGAACAAGAATATTTCACTTGGTATAAGGGGACAAAACCAGCCAGAATAAAAGAAGAGGTGCAAACGAAGTGAGTATCAGCATGGTGCATTTGAGGGTCTGTTAAGTGGATTGAGAATGGGGGTGGAGGCTGGAGAAGAGGCTGAAGGGAGTCAGAGCTCATATTCTGTCCTGAGGACAAAAGGGGACAAAAGAGAAACTTGCTCATCTTCAAGTTTAATACCTCTTCAGTTTTAAAGATAGTTAGAGGTTATTAATAAGTTGACAAGAATATAGGTGTGGAGTTGGAAATATTCATTAATTTTTAAGTGAAATTCAGTTTAAAGCAGAATCTTCTGTGTTGTTCTTTGTCCACAAGGAACTTGCAAGGGAAAAACATAGATGGCATTTTCACCTTCTCTGAGATTTCAGTCCAGCGGGGATTCAGAAACTATCTAAACTGTAGATGGAAGAGCTGCCCTTGGGAACTGAGAGGACAGGCATCAGATTCGGAATGGGATGGACAAGGAAGGCCTCTAGGAGGAGGAACGATGAGTAGATTCCAGAGAGTGAGGTGCAGTGAGTCCCGCAAACAGGGGAGGGAAACAGAAAAGGAAAACTTGTGTCCAAGGCACAAGCCAGGGCATGAGAAGAGGGTAGCGGATTTCTAGGACTCTGGAATCAGTAATGTCTGAGTATAGTGGGAGCAGGGAGGGAAGACCATGGCGAGACTGGGCAGGTGAGAGAGGGCAGGTCAGGAAGTGAGCAGGGGCAGCTCACAGAGGAATGCACGTGGTGTGGAGGGATTTGAATGTCTGAGTCTTGTTCCTTCAAATAATAGTACGCCAGCCCAAAAGGTCTGCCTGTAGGAAGACAATAGGAATGAGTGAGGATGGTTCCTGCCCTCTGGGGGAGGTCTCAGCATTATCAGGTGGTGTTTGGTCTGGAGAAGAATGAGGATAGAGAGGAGCAGAAAGGACCTAAGATCCTGGAAAAGAGGCTCAGAGACTTGTATGCCCTTGTTCTCTTACGTTACTTCATTGCTCAGCACCCCACCCCACCCTGGGTACAAATTCCTGTCCCCTCAGACATTTTCCAGGTGTAGGTGGGATTCACAGATCTGAAATGCAGAGTGCCCTTCACCCTGCGCCAACTTGTGTCCATACATGGGAGTAGGCAAGCAGCCTAATAGGAAGCTCTGGAAGAGGGGGGGGGGCGCGAATGCACAGAGAGACCTAACTGTAGCCCCAACTTGCGCAGCAATGTAGGGAGGATTGTAGGAGATGGGAAAGGTGGGGGCAGAGGCAGAGGGCCCTGGGTGGCAGTGGGTGAATCCTCATGGGATGTTTCTTTGCAGACATGCAGTTTCACACATCTTGGTGTACATGCCTTCTAACGTATTCTTTGATATTCTCATACAAACTTCATGATTATTTCCTGTGTCTCAGAATGTAACAAGTATTTTCACTTCTATCCCACATGCTCTTTTTCATTATATATATATAGCAATAGTTGCTTACCTAAATTTCTTATCGGTGGACTATTTGTATTTAAAGTATTTTCCAACTGAATAAATAAATGAAAGTATCTAATATGTCTTTGATTGGTCATTTCTGCAGATTGCTGTTTTCTCGTTAAGGAGAGAGTCACATCTGCATGCCTCAAACAAGGGTTGTTTGGAATGTTGTGTTTTGCTTCTTAATTTTGGACACTTCTATGTTCTGGAAACTGTTATGCCATCAATATGCATTTGGAAAAAAAATCTAGTTGGTTTATTTTTTACTTTGTTTCTACTCTTTTTACAATCTTATATCTTTTCTTCTGCTTACTTTGTATTTAATTTGCTATTCTTTTCCAGTTTCCTAAGGTAGAGATTTAGATTATTGGTTTTCCTCTTCTCAGATATGTAAAGTATAGTTTGTTTCATCTTTTTACTTTAATTTATATTTCTCATATTGAAAGTTGTGTCTTCTAGACAACACATAGCTGGGTCTTGTTTTTTGTTCTACTCTGAATGTCTTTCTTTTATTTGGTTCATTTAGACTGTTGACATTCACAGTGATTATTGATATAATTGGATTAATATCCACTGTATTTGCTAATCTTTCCTATTTGCTGTCCTTGTTTATTGCTCCTATTTTGTAGCCCACTTTTTTCTGCCTTTTTTGAATTTAATTGAATATTTTATATGATTTCATATCTCTACTTTCTTAGCATATCTGTTATATATCCTTTATTTTAACCTTTTTTAGCAATTGCTCTTGAGAATAAAACTCTTTTCCTATTGTTACTTGATCTAACAGATAAAAGCTTGTTGAAAATAATAATAGAAAAATGTATTTAATTATGTATGTTTATATATGTATATACTTAATATAAGTGACATGAATTAGTAATGATAAAAGGTATGAGAGGAAGGAATTAGGATTACTTTCTTGTTATAAGGTACTCACACTATTTGTGAAACAATGTAATGTTATTTGAAAGGAGGCTTGTATTACCTATACATGTAATATTGCAAACTATAGAGAACGCTATTGGACCAAGGGCCTCCGTGCATTGCTGGCCATTGACCAGAGGATGCATTCAGATCCTCGCTATGTGGACTTCTCCCGTTTGGCAGAATGATCCATCAATGCCATTAAGGGAGAAAGTTGGCTAGCAAGACAGAAACCACAATCTTATGTAACGTAATCACTCAAGTGACATCCTATAACACTTTTAGTATTCTATTGTTTGCAAGCAACTTGTACACTGGGAGGGGATTAAAGTCAAGGTTGTATATGCCAAGAGGTAAGGATTACTGGGTGCCATCTTAGAGTCTACCTGCCACGACAGGTTTTCGACAATCTATAACAGTTATTAGTTTTCACTTATTTTTTGTGACCTTGACATTTTTGAAAAATACCAGTCAGGCATTTTGTCAAATGCCCCCCACAAATATGGAATTATCTGATGGTTTCTCAAAATTAGAGTAGGGATATGTATTAATTTAGATAATTGATCAAAGTTTAAGGACAAGAAAAACTGAAAAACAAAAATTGTTTAGAAATGCAAACTTAGAAAAATATAAAGAAAATTAAGGGAATGACATATAAAGTACTCAAAATAATAGTTATCTCCTGTGGATAAGAAAGAGGATGGAATCAGAGAGATGCAATCAGGCGGCACTAACAATATTGATAATGTCCTGTATATTACTTGGCAGTGACTTTAAAATGATGTGTTTACTTTAGAGTAGTTTTAATTTTACAGAACAGTTGTCAAGATGGTACAATTAATGTTTTTCACACATACACCCACTCAGTTTCTCTTATTATGGACTTCCTACATTATTGTTGAACACCTGCCACAATTAATAAAATGATATTTCCATTAACATTAACTAACATCCACACATTTACAGAACACCTCAGTTTCAACTTATTGTCTGTTCTCTGTTCTAGGACCACATTGAGGATGCCATGTCACATTTAGACACCATAGATTCTTAGGCTGCTTTTATGCTATCCCTGTTTCTCCAACATTCCTTTTCTTTTTCTTTTTTTTTTTTGATGACACTGACATCCCTCATTTGAATATCTCTGATGTTTTTCTCAGATGTACACTGAATTTGTGTGATTAGGAGAGGAAGATAACAAAGGGAAAGTTCCATTCTCATCACATCATATCGAGGCTACATATTATTACCATGCCTTATCAATGTTGATGTTAATTTGATCATTTGGATGAAGTAGTTTTTATCAGATTTTTCCTCTATAAACTATTTCTTTTCACTTTTAATGTTCTTTTTTGAAAATCAGTTATTATGAACAATGGTGCTTAAAAAATAGAGAGTTATGTGCTACCTCTTTATGTGCAGAGAATCTACAAACATTATTTGGAATCCCTCAGTGTGAGCAATTTTTCTATTGTCCTAAATTTATTACATATTCATTAATTTATTTATTTATCTCAGTATGGAATCATATATATTTATTTTACAATCTACTTATACTACTTCATTTATTTTGTTGCTCTAATTGTGTCAGTGGAGGCTGTTGCAAGTTTTTTCAGTTGTCTTCTGTATCATTTTGAAATACCCACATCATTATGATGTGCTTTTGCTTTGTTGGTTAGTCAGCTGGTTGTGTTATTGTTGGCATTTTCTTACTTTCAAGTAAGTTAGTTACAAGTTACACCAGGCTAACTGTGTTGATTTCTTGAAAGCATGGGAGCGGTGTATTACTTACAGATGCCAGAGAGAACAGGGCATCATCATTCCTTGCAGGGCCAACCTGGAGGGAGAAGCAGTCCTGGTCTGGTGGCAGGGAGTAAGAAGGGGGCAGGAAATGACCTGTGGGCCAGCACATTTATTAGAATTGAGGACATAATTCCTACAGGCTTCCCTTGGAGAATTCTAATTGGTGGGTTTAGAGCAAGCAGGCAGGAAATCTGCGGAGGCACACCGTGACTGACAGGGGGTCACTGCAGCATATCTGCCTAGTCTATGTAGGGTGTAGGGTCCGCGGAGTTAGACAAGTGTTGTACCTACTTATCCCATAGTGGGTGGTCAGCAGCTTGTGGTTGTATAAGATACATATCTGAATAGACTCCATTAAGGAACTCGGAGAAAGTGAAGAACTGGAAACTGTGTCATAGATGACTAAAGCCTGGTTCTGATATGAGCAAGTTAAACCTATATTCAAAGTGGATGCCTAGCAATGTAAAATTATAAGATTTCACTGTAAGATTTAAAATAGGAATTGGTCTACTAATAACTCTTAAGTGTCTAATCCCTAGGTTGAAGATAAATTGAGTTAATCAACTTATATGAAACTATATTTAAGACTGTTTCCTCAGTAGTAGATCAAAATACAGCAGATGAGCCTCCATGATTTTACAGTGAGGAATGGGCAGTCACAGAGAAAAACTGCATACCACATTGATGCTAGAGGGCATATTCCAAATCTCTCAAATACAGAAGCACCTTAAAAATGGTAATATGGTCAGGCGTGGTGGCTCACGCCTGTAATCTTAGCACTCTGGGAGGCCGAGGTGGGTGGATCACTCAAGGTCAGGAGTTCAAAACCAGCCTGACCAAGAGCGAGACCCCATCTCTACTAAAAAACATAGAAACAAATTAAGTCGACAACTAAAAATATATAGAAAAATTTAGCCAGGCATGGTGGCGCATACCTGTATCCCAGCTACTTGGGAGGCTGAGGCAGAAGGGTTGCTCAAGCCCAGGAGTTTGAGGTTGCTGTGAGCTAGGCTGACGCCACGGCACTCCAGCCCAGGAAACGGAGTGAGACTCTGTGTCAAAAAAAAAAAAAATGGTATTATGAAAACATCATTGCCAGAAGACAGTCGTAATATGTTGTTCTTGTGTTCAAGTGCTTATACATGAACTTGGTCTAAAAACCTTCCATTGACACATTGTGGTGATATCATCAACATCAAAACTTGCAGAAGAGCTGCATATAGGTGGGAAAGATAATCTCACAGAGACTAGAATAGAACCCTCACAACAAACGCAGCATAATCAATGCTTCTGATTATTAAAAATTATGATAATATGGGAAAATCATAGAAAAGATAAATTGAAAGTGATTCAGTAGAGTGTGACTTTGAATGGGACAAATTTTAGAAATACATTTGTGAATGTATTTTGCTTATAGTTTCCATCACATGTAATCACAGGATTGATATAAGACAAATGTCCACATTTATATAAGTTGAAAATAGTTTTTTTCCAGTAATCATAATATAAAAATTCTAAGTGATAAGAATTTTTTGTGGCATAATTTGTAATTAGTTTTATTCTCTTATGGTGATATATGAAGTAATGATGAATCTTACAATTGATGCAATTAATACGTCTTGCAATTACTTAGGCAAAGCTGTCAGTTTTAGAAAGTACTGACTTAGTGGTTAGTTTATACCTTCTATTAGTCCAATAGGCTTTATGTATTATTAATTTATTCAATCCTCTCAACATCTTAAAAGGTAAGTACTATAATGTCTGCCATATTTCAGTTTTGAATCTAAGCTAAAGCCCCACAAAAAAGGAATCCAAGAACCTTCAGCTAGACTCAATCTATCTCCAGAGTCTTTGCTCACGTCAACACTGTTAGAATACCTTTTTTCGCATATGAAACATTTTTTAGTTCTAGTTTAAGAAATCTTAGCCTAAGTCATGGTCATTTGGGAGGTTATTTTCCTAAATTAAGTTCTCAACACTGTATTAAATTGTGTGTGTAATGTGAGCTCAAATATCAGAATGTATTTCCCCCTATGGACAGTCTACTTCATAGAATATTTATTGATAACTCATCTTTTCTCCATTTTCTTTTCTTTATAAATTATTTGCATATATATGAATGAATATGTTTTTGAGCTCTCATTTCTTTCCCCCTACCATTAGGTTATTTTTCTATCTCTTTGCAAATATCACACTTTCTTCTTATTATGAGAGTTCATTTAACACAAGAATGTTACCTTAAGATTCCATTCACTACTGCGCTATTGTGTCATGGGAAGAATAAGAATTTGCATATCTTGCACCTACACTGATATTCCCAGCTAGCTGTACCTCGAATAAAGACAGTTTAGTATTTTACAACGTTACTTTTTGTTGTTTTTATCTCTAACATCCTTGTGAATCTTAGTAATCCTCCCACAACACTCCCCACTTTATTTTCGTTTAGTACATTCTCACTGAATTTCATTCAAACTCCTCATTTTCTTTCCCTGCTTTTTGGAGCCTTGGAAACTTTCTACTCCGGTCTCAACAGTCAGCAGGGCAGGAACTTGTACAGACATTCCTGGGTGTCTCTCTTGGGAGCAGGGATGACTCAGTGTTAGAGGCCCTCCTGCTCCGGACCACGCCCATCAAGGGTGGGGCCAACCCCTGCAGCTGAGCTCAAAGCCTCACTGCGCAGTCTGAATGGGTAAGGCCAGCTGCTCGCCGCCTTCTCTCTGGGGTTGGTTGGAAAATTCTCTTCTTTTGTATAAATATCCGCTCTGTTCAACAATCTTCTGCTTGCTGACCAAAGACACTTAATCGCTCAGAGCTTGCCTTGTAATATTTGTTCCTGCTTTTTGTTTTGGCATGCAAATGTGTTCAACACTTAAGTATAAATTTACCTTTGGGGATACACAGAAATATCACCTACAATTTGTATTTTTGCATTGTATATTAATTCCTTGTATGCCTACATTTAAAAATGTATTCATAATCATTTTTCAAATAATCTTTTCAATTATTTTCATTTTTTCAAGCACCACTCTTTCATAAATTGAACGGGAATATCACTTTTGTTAGAAAAGTGAGATGGTATACAATCTCTGTTAGTGTTCTCCAAAAACTTCCTCTGAAAGCACAAACCAGATACTTTGGTACTGTGCAAGTATGAACATCATCCCATTGTCTGGTTTATTTCTTCAGTAAAAACTATTGATATTGGCTGAATTCCTTGATTTCTTGTACCTCATTTTTGTTAATGTCTACATGATAGTTATTGGTAAAGATGACCCATAATATAGATATGTATTATTTTCTTACTTTTTGTTGAATATTTTTTTTTTAGTTTTTATAAAATACAAAATAAAATGCCACCTAGAAAATGCACACATACATATCTAGGCAACAAACATTTCTGTAATATGGTATTTGTAGAAAGATAATTACAATCTTTTATATACTTTCTCTTGTTAACTAGCATATTTCAAAATGCCTTCATGCTTTTACCCTTATAGATTATCATTTTTGTTGACTTAGTTGATAGTTTACCCACCTTCCTATCATTTAGCTGATCCATTGATGTCTATTGTGTTAGCATGAAACTTTTACACTCCTTTGAAACCCTTTGTATGTCAGACAGTTGAGTGTCTCAGCTACTCAAACTGGGTTAAACATGGCTTCCCTTACCTGAAACCATCAAGAGACACAAAAGCAAAAAAAAAAAAAAAAAAAGGCAGAAACAATTCAGAATTCCAACAAGCAGAATAGGATTCATTTATGGCCTATAATGTGATGTGTCCTAATGTCAGTATGGCTGTGTTGAGAGGACCACACTCTCTTGTTAAGGAAGCATTCCTACAAGGCGGGTCTCTGAGATTCAGTAGCATATGTCTGCTATACAAGTAAGGAAATCTTCTATCTAGTGCACTTAAAATCATTCTAGGGGGATTAGAGATATTTGTTCAAAATTTAATAAATGTTAGCAACAAACAGCAAGAACATTGATACTTTATGAGTACTTTCAGACTAAGTTAATAGAATGGCATTTGTTTTGCCAAATAATACTGCATTAAGAGGCTCTGGGTTTCAGTATTGTATACAGAGAATTTCAATGCCAGATGTTGGTAAAAGATTTTTGCTCTATTATTGAATTAGAACCTGGTACTTACCTTACTATAACTTCATATAAGGAGACTCCCTATACTTCATGCCAACTGCATAAACTGTAGCATTTATATAGTGAAAGTGAGAGGCAAGATGATTTCCCAGTTTAAAAGAAACTGGGCTGGGTGCAGCGGCTCATGCCTGTAATCCTAGCACTTTGGGAGGCCAAGATGTGAGGCCAGGAGTCCCAGACCAGCCTGAACAAGAGTGAGCTCCCCATCTCTACAAAACAATAAAAAATAGTAATAATAAAATTTAGCCAAGCATGGCTGCCCATGCCTGTAGTCCCAGCTACTTGGGAGGCTGAGGCATGAGGATCATTTGAGCCCAAGAGTTTGAGGTTGCAGTGAGCTATGATGATGCCAGTGCACTCTAGACTGGGAAACAGAGAAAGACTGTATCAATAATAATAATATAAATAAATAAAGGAAAGGAAATTGGAGGTTTTCTGGGGATATAATTAGAGGAGATAAACCTTACTGGTTTATATTTCTTTTGATGATAATTGCTTTCACCTCTTATAAATAGAAAGATCTATTTAAATTTATTAATAATGTAATTTTATCAGCTACTCATAACAAAAATCACAAGAAATGGCAATTGGGGTCCATATCAGTGGTTCAACCTACTTATACACATCACTTTCTGTATTGCTAATTAATCATCCTTCATCCTTGAGTTTCTCATGCCCAAGATGACCATGATATAAATAAGACTGTTTTTTATGAGTTAGGAATAAGATAAAAAGGTTGGGGGGCAAGTTTATTCAAATGGCTTATCTTTGTGTCCTTTGTGTGTGTGTGTGTGTTTTTTTTTTGAACTGTTCCTATAGTTCCATGATCTATGTCTCAGTAAAGTAATGATGTCAAATAGCAACCCTGTATCATGAGAGCTGGCATGATTATTGTCTCTTGATACAGGACATGGAGAACAGCTCGAATAAATTGGATAATGTTATTCTGGGCTCAGTTCTATCTTCTCAACTCGGGAAGTTTTCCGAGATTCTTGCACACTATAGCCAGGAAATGTTCTTAAAACACTAAATTAGGGCAATAGTAGGGATTACATAATAGTTTTACATCTCTCAGTTATCGATGTCCTTCCTTGCTAATGTAAAATATCTTGTAAACGTTTGTTTAATATAATTATCTATTTTTCTGTTTTTATATGTAGTAAGCCATATACAATCCCTATTATTTTTTTCACAGCACCTTAATTCATTCCACCTAGAATTACTCATCATTACTTACTGCTGGCTGTATATTTCTAGTTGGAAATATTAAGGTGAATAAGAAACAATGTGAAAAACTTCCAGAGAAAGATCAACAGGTGAACTGGCATTTTTAACAGTAAAGGAAAGGTCAGAATTGATCAATGCACAATGTCTTTAGGAGTCTCTATGGGTAGCATTCACTGCATGTCAACAAATCAAAGGTTTAAGATGGACCTAAAAGAAGGGATTAATTTTCTGTGTAACTAATGTACAGATGATAGCCTTATTTTGTATTTTTTGGAAAAAAAAAACCCTTCTGGAGTTATAAAGGCATACGTTTTATTCTCATAAAATGAAAGCAATATTGAAATTAATTTATAAATGCATTCACAAATATTTTGATATTCTGATTGTTCTGAATTAGATTTTAATCCAGAGTCACGAATATCTTCACACACCACCCTCTGTGGCATGAGGACTGATGGCAATGAAACATTTCTTAATAATCGAGGCTACACCAGTGTCTGTGTTATTTCCACCTTTCCTGTAGACATACATTCTGCAAGTTTTGATGCAGCTGATCTTACCAGAAGGTGACAGCAGAATATTTCAGGAGAAGCTCATTCATGTGCAGAATATGAAAACCACCCTGGCTTCCACCATACAAATAACAATTGTGATGAAATTTGAAAACCACAAATACTAAAATTTATAAAATAGGGTACATAATAAGGATTTGTAAATGTTTATCAAGGGAGCCATATTAATACAGCTGAATCTAGAGAATCAGATTTCCCTTGGTCTAGGAAGGCAGCACTGTGGAGAAGAACAGAAGACGTGGCGATGAAGCAGAAGCAGCCTGGTCCACTCAAGGGTCTGTCCAGTGGGTTGAGAATGGGCTGGCACAGAGGCTGAGGGGACTCAGGGCTCGTATTTTGTCCTGAGGATAGAAGTGGCAAACATTCATGACTAAAAATCTTTAAGTTCAAGTCCTCTTTGTATTGAAAAAGAGTTGGAATTTATTGGTAAATAAGCAAGAATACAGGTGAAAATTTTGAGAGATTGACTAATCAGTGAAATTCAATGTAACAGAGAATATTCTTTGTTGTTCTTTGTCCACTGCATGTGCTGGGCTCACAAGAAACAATGTAGACAAACTTTTCCTATTCTCTGATATTTCAGGTCCACAGTGACTGAAGAAACTTTGAAGACTAAACTGTAAGTGAAAGAACTTCCCCTGGAAACTCAGAGGTCAGGCATCAGACCTGAATGGGTTGGACAAGGATGTTCCTCCTCTAGGAGGAGGAACAATGAGCAGATTCTGGATAGTGAGGAGCAGAGAATCAGGCAAATGGGAGGGGAAAGAGACGAGGAAAAAAAATGTGTCTGTGGCACAGGCCGGGGCATGAGAAGAGGGCAGTGGATTGGAAGGACCACTGGGATCAGTAATATGTGAGGATGGCAAGAGCAGGAAGGGCGGACCATGGTGGAATTGGGCGAGTGAGAGAGGGCAGGGCAGGAATGGATAGAAAAATGGATTTTGTGTGGAGGGATTTTGAGTACTTGAGCCTTGTTCCTTTTAATGATTTCCCAACCCATGAGGTCTGCCTGTCAGGAAGACAGATTGAGAGAGGATGGGACCTTACCACCGGGAAGGTCCCAGGGCATTACCAGGTGGGGCTGTGTTTCAGGAAAAGCTAGAGCGCAGAGGGGCAGAGAAGGTCCCCAAACCAGTGGACAGGCAGATTCAGGGACTTGGATGCTCCTTGGTAGCCTCCCTTTCTCCATCGCTGAGACCACCAAACACCACCCCGAGTGCAGGTTTCTGTATCTTCAGTCATTTTGCAGGTGACTGCCTAGGTGAGATGCACGAATCAGAAAATTCACACCAGCCCGCTCAGAACGCCACCTGGCGTCCACTGGCTGAGAACTGCCTAACAGGAAGTGAGGATGAGAGGGATCCGCAGCTGCGCAGAGAACGGACCTGTGGCTGGCTAGTGGCTCAGGTGAGGCAGACGAGGGGAGCGCGGTGGGCTGCGGGCGGTGGGCGATGGGTAATGGGGAGCGTCTTCACAGGATGTTTCTTTGCAGACATACACATGCTCATCCATTTGTGTGCGCATATCCTCTTAATTATTCTTTGATTTTTTTCATTCAAACCTCTTGATTTTCTCGTGTGCCTATGAACATAGCAGACATTTGGGCTTGCTTCTTCTATTACATATCCCCTTTTGCATTATGTGTGTAACGATATTTTCTTACGTATATTTCTTATTTGCAGGTTATTTATATTTAAAATATTTTCCAGTTTACCAAATAAATGAAATTACCCTGCCTTAGTATGGCTTTGGTTTTTTCATTTTTGAGGATTAGCATCTCCTATTTAAGGAGGCGAGTTCCCTCTGCATGCCCTTAAACAAAGGCATGTTTGAGGTGTTGTGTGGTCCTTGTTACTCTTCTGTGTTCCGGAGACTATTAAGATACCAATATTAATTTGAAAAATGCTACTGTTTTATCTTCTATTTTGCTTTTACTCTCTTTACCATATTTTTTTCATCTGCTTAATTGTGGTAATTTCCTCCTCCTTTAAATGTCCTGCAGTTGACGCTTTGATTCATTTTTATTTCAGATGTTTCTTCTTTCTTAGCACTTGCATTCAGTGCCTGAAATTCCCTTTAATCTCTGCTTTCATCCCATTTCACATTTTCTGATGAGATGCATTTTTATTTAGTTCAAAATATTAATATTTCTTAAGATTTTTAATCTATGTGTTATTTTAAATGCATTTAATCACCAAGTAATTTGTGATTTTTCAGTTACCATTCTAATATTGATTTCTAGTTTAATACCATTGTGGTCTGAGAACAGGCGTTGTATACTATCTATGCTTTTAAATTTGTTTAGTTGGATTTTATGGCCAAAAATATGGCCTGTCATGGTGAATGGTTCATGTAGCTTTAAGAAGAATGTGTTTTCTGTTATTTTGGGGTGAAATTGTCAATAGATATTAATTATATCCAGTTGATTGATGGTGCTGTTAATCATAAATGTAAGGGTTAATTTTGGGGCACTCGATTCCATTAATCTATATGTCTATCTTTATACTAATCAATCTCACACTGTCTTGATTATTATCACTTTGTAATAAGTTTTGAAATCAGGAAGTATAAGTTGAGTACTCCTACTTTTTCTTTTTCTAGATTGTTTTGGCTATTTTGAATCTCTTGCATTTCCACGTGAATTTTGGAATCTGGACAGGTGCAGTATGTTATGCCTGTAATTCCAGCACTTTGGGAGGCCTAGGAGGGAGGATCATTTGAGGTGAGGAGTTTGAAACTAGCCTGGGCAACATGGCAAGAACCTGTCTCTACAGAAATTAAAAACAAAACAAAACCAAACAAACAAACAAAAACACTAGTGGGCATAGTGGTACATGCCTATAGTCCCAGCTACTCTGGATGCTGAGGCAGGAGGATCGCTTGAACTCAGGAGTTTGAGGCTGTAGTGAGCTATGATTGCACCAGTACATTCTAACTTGGGTTGCAGAATGAGACCCTGTCTCAAATAAATAAATAGGAAAAAGAAAAAAAAATCAGCTTATAAATTATTGCAAAAAATAAAGCAGCTTGGATTTTGATGATTTTTTTAAACAGATAAATTACATTAAACTTAAGATTCATTTTAAAAGTATTATCATCTTAGCAATATTAAGCCTTCTGATCAGTGAGGATGAGATTTCCCCCATTTATCTAGGACTTTAGTTCTTAAAAATGCTTTGTAGTTTATAGTGTACATATTTTACATGTATCCTGTTAAATTTAGTTTTCCTTTTTGATGGTGGATTAAATGGAATTATTTTATTTTTACTTATAGAGTGCTGCTTGCTAGTGTATAGAAATGCAATTGATTTTTGTATACTGTAGTCTTGCTTAACCTGTTTTTTATGAATTGTATATTAGTGAATACCCTAGCACTTTCTGTATACAAGATTGTGTATTTGTGGATAGAAATAGTCTGACTTCTTCCTTTCCAACCTCATAGTTTTACATTGATTTCTCTGTCCTAATTTCCCTGGCTACAGCCTCTAGTTTTATGCTAAATAGAAGTGGGTAGTGTGCACTCTTGTTTTTTAATCCTGGGTAAAGAACTGAGCCTTTTAGGATGATATGTTATGTGAGATTTTTATGGAAAGCGTAATACATTTACTTTTATAGTGGTCGATCATAAAGTGATTTGTATGATAACCATTCATGTGATTAGAAGGACTAATCAGAAGGAAAAATATAGACATACTATTGTTATGGATTGCATAGTTAGATTTGGAATGCTGCCTACAGGGAGCGTTGCTCATATTTCTAAGATTAAAGCAGAAATTCTCAAGATATAGCTTTTTCTAAATCTTTAGAGAGTTATCACTCCCATGCAAACCATCAATAAACTATTAGCCATTTTTATCTTCCTTCTCAAGGGAATTTTGAAGATTTTTTATAAAATCACCTCTCTATATTTTTTGTATTTTTATTTATAGTTTGGTCTTGAGGTCTCTCTCTGGAGAGAGGGTGTAAACTCTAGCCCCGCTCTGGTGGAGCTCCAGGGGAGGTAGTCATAGTGTTTTCAAAGGATACTTCTTTATCCTAGTGTATGACCCAATGCCAAGTGCCTGACCCGTAATTAGTCATTCCTTCACAAGAAAAAAGTGTTTAAAGGTCAGACAAGATATCCTTGTCACTCTTGTCCAACCTCTGTCCAGTTTCTTTTCCTACCACGATAGCCACTATCTAGGGGAGACCTGAGAGGAAAGAAGTTCGGCTGTGAGGTGATAATCAATGGGACATGTAGAAGGTAACTTGACAAAACATATAAAATAACAGAAACGTCATATTACTTACAGATCCCAGAGAGAAGAGGCTGGCATGCCTCTGAGGACAGATGGGAAAGAGTGAAATGTCCTGGACACACACCCACAACCAGAAAAAGAGGGAGGGAACTGTGGCCCAAAGCCTTTATTGGGGTCCCGAGTGTTACCAGGTAGGTTTCTCATGGGTATTAGTTGGTCAGTTTTGAGCAAGCACCTACGAGTTCCACAGAATCACGCTGTGCATGAGAGGTAGTCACCATGGCATATCTGCACAGTACACATGGGGAATGGGGTTAGTGGATGGATCCAAGGTTGTGTCTAGCTGTCCCATAGGAAAATGTGTGCTGAGGCAATATGCAATTATAAAGATTCAATACCACATATAAAATAGGAATTCCCATAGTCCACTAATAGCTCTAGTATATCTACTGGCTAGGTAGAAGGTAAGTGGAGTTGAACAATTTATATGAAATTATACTTAAGCATGTTTCCTCCATAACAGTCTGGAATAGAGCAGATTAACCACCATTATTTTACACTGCAATATATACAGTCAGAGGAAGAAAAATAGTGTATTCCGCTAATGCTAGAGTGCACATTTTTACATCTTTCAAATAGAGATGCATTTTAGAAGTGATACTGTAAAGGCACTATTGGCCGTGAGGCAATCGTAATGTGTTTGTTCTCATGTGTGTATGAATAAACTTGATCTAAAACCTTCCATCCACATTTTGGATGTTATCAGCATCAAAACTTGCAGAGGGCTATCATTATGTTTGGGAATATAATCTCAAAGATGAAATTTCACAATTTTATAATTGTATATTGCCTTAGCAACCATTTTGAATATAGGTTTAACTTGCTAGTAACAGGAGCAGGGTTTAGTTTAACTTTTGGTGGTTGTGATGTTGTAAATCCTGAGGAAGTTTAATTAATCTATTTTTTTCTTTTGTCACAGGCATGTAATGGTGTCGTATGTTAAAATTCATGTACCTCTTTTATTAACTTGGATGGAACTGGAGACCATTCTCTAAGTGAAGTGTCATAAGAATAGAAAAACAAACACCACGTGTACTCACCATTAAATTAGAATTATTGATCAACACCTATGTACACATATGGAAATAACATTCATCAGAAATCAAGCAGGTTAAATTCACAACTATCAGGTACAATGCACGCTATCTGGGTGATGGGCACACTTATTACTTTGACTCGAATGGTACTAAAGCAATTTATGTAACCAAAACATTTTTACACCCATAATATTCTGAAATAAATTTAAAAAAAAATAAAAAAATAAAATTATTCCAATATTTAAAAAAATCCATTGTTTCACCTTAGAACACAAAGATGTTCTCTTCCTATATATATCTACTTATCCCAGGAAGATTTGTTGCAAAAAAAAATGTTTTCTCATATGAACTTGTATTGATAACCTTGTGAAATTAGTTTACCATTAATTTAAGAATTTATTTTGGGGCACTTACCTCTATTCTGTTGACATATATGTCTATCCTTATATCAATACCACAATATATTATTTACTATCAATTTGTAGTAAGCTTTGAAATCAGGAATATGAGTCAAGTACTCCAACTTTGTCCTTTTTCAAGGTTGTTTTGGATATTCTGGAGCATTTGCATTTCTTTATGAATTTTAGAATCAGCTTGCCAGTTACTGCATAAATGAAAAAGTGTTTTCTGAGTTTCATTTTAGATTAATTTTGCTAGTATATAGGAATGCAGTTGATTTTTAAAATGTCTTTGATTACTTCATTGCTACTGAACTCTTTTTGGGTTCTAACCTTATTTTAGTGGCTTCCTTAGGATTTTCTATAAGCAAGATCAAGTTATTTGCAAAGAAATATTGTTGGAAATTCTTTCTAATCTGGATGTCTTATATTTATTTTTCTGGACATATCGCCCTGACTGTGTCCTCCAGTATAATGCTGAACAGCAGTCAAGATGGACATCTTCTTTTTCCTAATCTTGCAAAGAAGATTGAGCCTTTCACAATACTGGATGTTGTTATGTGAGTTTTTCATGGATGCCTTTTTTAGGTTGAGGAAGTTTCCTTCTATATCTAATTAATTTAGTGTTATTTTTTTTCATGAATGGGTTTTGGATTTATCAAATGCTTATTCTGCATCTTTTGATACGATTATGTGTTTTTTGTCTTTTATTCTATTAACATAATGAATTACACTAATATTTTTTGTATGTTTAATGAAACTTACACTCCAGTTATAAATATTCTTGGTCATAATGTATAATTCTTTTTATATGCTGCTAATTTGTTTTGATAGTATTTTTCTGAGGATCATTGCCTTTGTTTCCTGAGGCATATTTGTCTGTAATTTTCCTTTCTTGAAATGTCCACTTGTGGGATCAGTGTAAATTGGCTTCATAGAATGCATTGGGAAGTGTTCTCTTTTTCTCCATACTTTTATTCTTAGAAGAAGAGTTAGTAAAGAATTATTTTTAATTCTTAACAGGTTTAGAGTAATTCAGGAGTGAAGTCTTCTCACCCTGGACCGGAACTGGATCCTAGCAACAATCTCATCAGCTTGGAAAGCGACCCTTCCCCATGTGACACTTTAGTTGAAATAGTTGGATCATGTGACCCTGAGAAACTGTAAGTAATATGTTTCAGTGTTTTTGAGCCACTAAGGTATGTGGTAATTTGTTATGCAGCAATAAGTAAGTAAAACAGCTCACAGTAAATGTATGGGGTGTCCTGGGTTAGATTCTGGAATGAAGAATGACATTAGTAAGAAACCTGTAAATATGAAGAAAGGCTGTACTTTAGTTAACAGTTTTGTACCTTTGTAATTTTCTGCATTTTCATAAACATAATCTGACCTGTAAAGTGCTAACATTTCAGGAAGCTGAAGAATATATAAACTCTATGTACTATCTTTTCATCTTTCCATAAATCTAAAATAATCTCAAAATGTTTTTTAAAAATCATTATTTTGCTACCAAAAATACATAAACACAAAACCCCCACTCAGAGGACAAATGGGCATGTAGGGAGAAAATACCAAAATGGCCTAAGTATCCACCACCCCAAACCCAGGTGCGCCTGCTACAGGAAGACACCCTCAATCTCCAGGGCCTCTCCTTCTCTTTCTACTTCCCCATAACACTCCCCGTTACACAGTAACCACTTTGTGTGTCAGTGAACACATCTTCAAAGACAGGTGCCTGTGCCTAACATATCACAGAATTCCCATTTTCAGGCAGTGTTTAGCAGTGTAACTATAGGATCCTACTAAAGACTTTGTTGAAGACATCACTTCTAGACATTAAAAGACAAGACTAAGAAATGCCAGTGACAGGGAACACAAATCATATTTCCATATTCAGGAGTGTTTCTTTGAGTTAGGGATTCCTTTTTCAAGTTTTAAAAGAGAATTTTACCTTAAAGCTTTTGAAAAAACCCTGTGATAATTAAATTCTCAATCATGAATTCTTTGGGATCCTATACTCTGTTGACACTTACCTTGTGGAATTATGTTGTTCATTGGTAAGTCCATAAGCCACAGAATCGGTATCTTTATGGTAGCTGGTGAGTAGGGTACAGGAAAAACAAAACTTTAATAAACGTGGGGGATTAGACCAGCTGCTGCTTATACCACCAGGGAATAAAACTTTGGAAACCAGATTATTGAAAGGTAAAGGCATATGAGTGATTTAGAATATGTTGTGCAGACACAGGGGGACCCTGTTAGAATAAACAAAAGAAGTAGCAATGAAACAATATATGACATATCCCCCACCCTCCAGATAGTGATTTAAGAGATGGACAGAGGCTGAATGATAACTCTCCATAAGTGCTGTCTAAACAAAGAATCCTACAGCAGGGAGGACTGTTCACTTATCCCCACACAGCTCCCTCTTCACAGGCCACTGTACTAGTCTGGGTAGCACCAGGGTTGTGTATCAGAAACATGTCTACAAAGCCTACAGAGCCATGGGATTGCATACTGCAGCCCCATGGACAGCCACCAAGTTAGGTTTTTGCTTTAACTGTCCGTAATCAAAAATGTATCCTCTACACCTGTGGTCCCCAACCCCTGGGGCATGGACTGGGCCACAGAGTTCCACCACTCCCTAACTGGGAAAATTGTCTTTCATGAAACTGGTCCCTGGTTCCAAAAGGGTTGGGGACCACTGCTCTTCACTGCATTCAGAGCTTTAATGAGAAAATGAGTTTCCGTGCCCTGCAGACCTGGAGTGAGACATATAGCTGGCCTGGACCACATTTCTCACTTCTGAGATCAGCATAGCAGATATTTACGTTATTTACTGTTATAATAGGAATTTGTAATTCAAGAAACTTCTCATTCCTCCATTCTTATCTTTCTTTCACTCTGTGGATAAGCACAACCTATTCAAATCATAATCTTAAAGCATGGAGGGTTGCTCTGTTCATTTCATTATAATGAGAGTTCCTATATGCTAAATGATTTGTGAAATCCATTTGTCCTCTTTATTTTTATGTGTACATTATATTCTATCATGATGTGTACTGTGAGTATCATTCATCACTAAAATGTTCAGGAAAAAAATGCAGCATGACAGTATATGAAGGAGACACAAGAGAATGTGGACAGTGAGTGACCCATTCCACAAAGCCAGTAGTGTCAATGAGCTCTAAGTGCTCAGGGTTAAAAGTGAACAGATTTTAGACATAAAACTGCACTAGCATTATGTTACAGTCACAGATAACACAGTGCTGAGCCCTGGGTTCCAAAACATTAATATCGGATAGCATCGAAGATATGATTTCCCCCAACCTCTTAACTTTTTACCAGATTTCACTTAGGCTACCCTCCCCACCAGAATTCTTAAAAAGATGCCATTGCAAAGATTGCAAAATCTTAGACCTAATCAGGAGAAAATCATCCAGCTCTCTGTCATCATCCTGTAGCTTGAATAAAAACCATAATAGTGTTCAATGGATACATGGTTCATATATTTGAGATCAGGGCTTGTTAACTTGAATACCTGAAACTCTTGGTATCAACACACTCAACATCCTGTATTATAAAGTACATGAATGTTCTCTTCATTCATTATGCTCTTTAAGAAATCCCAAAGCCTATTCTAGTTTGCAAGTACCTAAAAGTAGAGTTGACCAGAGTAACAACTGCTTAGAGAAAAAAAATTTATGAAAACCATAATCCATCTACACCTGCAATGAGTGATCATAACAGAAATTTTTATGATCATCATCCATGTGATTAGAAGGATGGATGGGAAATAAGAAAATTATAATTATATAATTGTTCTGGATTGAAGAATTTTATTTGCAATGCATTCTACATGGAGCATTTCTCATGTTTATAAGATTAGTATGTAAATTCCCAAAATACGTATCTTTCTTTGTCTTTAGAGAGCTACCACTCCAGTGCAAACTTTCAAGTAACTCTTTATGATGTCTATCTTCCTTCTCAATGGAAATTATGAACCATAGTCTTCAAAATTACCTTTCCACATTTGCTGTGTTTTTGTTATTTCTAGTTTGCTCTTGTTGAAGTGTCTCTCTGCACAGTTTCTATGAATTATAGCCATACCCAACGGGATTCCATAGAATTGAGTCTGAGTCTGGGATGTTTGTCATGTTCCTTTCATGGGATACTCCGTTATCTTGGTAGATGTCCTACTAAGTTTCTTACCTGTGACAATGTATCCTTCTCACAGGAAACTTATTCATACTTGCAGATGCCCTTGAGGCTCTTATATGACCTACATATATAGTTTATTTCTACTAAGACAGTCATTCTCTAGGAGAACCATGAAGAAGGAATAAGTTAGATTTGAGTATGTGGCTGAAGTTAAATACAGAGGAGGCAGCTCAACAAAACCCATAAAGTAACAAAAGCAGTGAATTACTCACAGATCCCAAGCAGAAGAAACCAGCATGTCCCACAGGTCCAACAGGAAGGTATGAGTCATCCAGAACATATACCCACAGCCAAGGGGGTTGTTAAAGAAAGAGAGAGATGGAATGAGGAACCAGTGGGCTGAAGCCTTTATTGGGTTATAGAGTATAAACCAAACAGGTTTCTCGTGAGAAATTTTAAATCAAACATGGATTCCATGTAGTCACACTGTAACTGAGAGGTGGTCACTGAAGGATATTTGCACAGTTCACATGGAATAGGGGGTCAGTGGGGCAAGTCAGGTGTCACATCTAGCTGTCCTACAGGGAGTGGTTACCAGGAGGGGGTTGTATGAAGACATATATGGATCTATGTCATGGATGTGGAAGCAAATGGAGAACTGGAAACAGTGCCATGGCTGACTAAACCTTGTTCTGGTATGAGCAAGTCAAACCTATATTCATAATGAATGCCAAGGCGATATGCAATTATAAGAATTCACTACAACATTTGAAATAGGAATTCTAGTAGTCCACTAAAAACTCTAATATCTCTAATCCCTAGGTAGAAGGTAAATATAGTTGGTAAAATTAAACTATATTGACACATATCTCCTTGATAATAAACTAGAATAAAGCAGATCAGTAGCAACAATATTACACTAAGGATAGAAAAAAATATGTATTCCAATTCCATTGACCCTAAAATTCACGTTCTCACATCTTTCAAATAGAAACACATCTTAGCATATTGTAAAAACAATGTTGATCAGAGACAGTGGCAATGTGATTGCCGCCATGTAAACATTCAGTAACTTTATCTAAAAACTTTCCATTTTCACATTCTGGTGATATAGTAAATGTGAAACTTGCAGAAGAGTGTCAGTAGGTTGTAAAGTTAATCTCACAGAAAGAAGTCCATAATTCTCACAAGAAATGTGGGCATTAGCAAAGATTCATATTAGCAGAGATGCTGATAATGTGGAGAAAATCGTGGATAATATAAGTTGAAAAGTGATTCAAAAGAGATTGATCTGAATGAGATACATTTTAGAATGTCTTTGTTAGTGTGTTTGCTTTTATTTTCCATCTCATGGAATCATAGAAGTGATGTAAGACAAATATCCACGTTTATATAAATTCAAAAGAATTATTTTCAATATGTATGAGAAAAAAATTTTAAGTGATAAGAAGTATTTGTACCATAATTTTTCAGTTGTTCTATGCTTTCATGATGACAAAGTATGATGCATTGTACAATTGATACAAATGATACTTAATGCCAATTACTTGGAAAAAAAGCTTCAAGTATTACTAAATATTGACTTAGCATTTATTAAAAACCTACTATTAGTCCACATACTGTGTATGCTGTTAGTTCATTCAATCCTCACTACATCTCAAAAGATAGGCATCATTATCTCTCCCAAGTTCTAGTTCTGAATCTGAGCTGAAACCATGCAGGAAAGGAATAGAAGAACATTGAGTTTGAATTAGTCTGTCTCCAGACACTTTGCTCACATCAACTATGTTAGAATATGTGTTTGTTTTTTTTTTTTGGTATGGCCAATACCCTTGAGGTTTATTTATTTATTTTTTAATTTAAAATTTTACAAGAGTACAAGTGTTTATGTTACATGTATTGCCTTTGAACTGAGTCAGAGCTACAAGTGTGCCCATCTAATACAGTGTGCACCACACCCATTAGGTGTGCATTTTCCCATCCTCTCCTCCCCCTCCCACTGCCCAACACCTGATGAATGTTACTTCCATATGTGTACATAAGTGTTGATCAAATAACCAATTTGATAGTGAATACATGTAGTGCTTGATTCTTGATTCTTGTGATACTTCACTTAGATGAACGGGCTCCAGCACCATCCAGGATAACACAAAAATTGTTTTCTGTGGCTGAGTAGTACTCCATGATATACATATACCACATTGTATTAATCCACTCATGTATTGATGGGCACTGGGTTGATTCCACACCTTTGCAGTTGTGAATTGTGATGCTATAAACATTTGAGTGCAAATGTCCTTATTATACATTGACTTTTTTTCCTGTGGGTAGATACTCAGTAGTGGGATTGCAGGATCAAATGGTAGTTCTACTTTTAGTTCTCTGAGGTATCTCCATATTACTTTCCATAGAGGTTGTACTAGTTTGCAATTCCACCAGCAGTGTGTACATCTTTCTGTCTCTCCACATCCACACAGATATTTGTTGTTTTGGGAATTTTTGATAACAGCCATTCTCACTGGAGTTAAGTGTTATCTCATTGTGGTTTGATTTGCATTTCTCTGATGATTAGAGATGTTGAGCACTTTTTCATGTTTGTTGACTATTAGTTTCTTATTTTGAAAAGTTTCTGTTCCAGTCCTTTGCTCACTTTTTAATGGGCTTACTTGCTTTGTTCTTACTGATTTTCCTGAGTTCTAAATAATTCTAGTTATTAGCCCAATATTGGATGTATAGCATGCAAATATCTTCTCTTATTCTGTAGTTTGTGTATTTGTGATAATTTCTTTGGCTATTCAAAGCTTTTTAATTTGATCAGGTCCCATTTATTTTTGTTGTTGCTGTGATTGCTTTGGGGGTCTTATTCATAAATTATTTGCCTAGGCTGATGTCTATAAGAGTTTTTCTAACATTTTCTTCTAGAATTCTTATGGTTTCATGCCTTTTGTTTAAGTCTGTTGTCCACTGTGAGTTGATTTTTGTGAGAGATGAGAGGTACAGATCCTGTTTCACTCTTCTACATGTGGCTATCCAATATTCTCAGCACAATTTATTGAACAGGGATTCTTCTCCCCGGTGTAAGTTCTTGTTTTCTTTGACAGAAATCAAATGGCTGTATGAGAATGCTTTCATGTCTGGGTTCTCAGTCCTGTTCCATTGGTCTATGTCTTTATTATTGTGCCAGTACCATGGGTTTTGGTTGCTATAGCCTTGTAGTATAGCTTGAAGACTGGTAAATTGATGCTTCCCAGTTTGTTCTTTTAGCTTACAGTTGCTTTGGCTATACAGAGTCTTCTCTGGGTCCATATGAAGTGTAGAATTATTTTTTCTAGGCTTGTGAAAA
>CAUYRT010068641.1:0-18956 GCA_963574885.1 Lepilemur ruficaudatus
TCCCAGCTACTCGGGAGGCTGAGGCAGAAGGATTGCTTGAGCCCAGGAGTTTGAGGTTGCTGTGAGCTAGGCTGATGCCACGGCACTCACTCTAGCCTGGGCAACAGAGTGAGACTCTGTCTCAAAAAAAAAAAAAAAAAAAGATCAAATCATCTACAGAGACAATTTTACTTCTTCCTTTCCAATTTGGATGCCTTTTATTTCTTTTTCTTGCCAAATTATTGTGACAAGAACGTCCAGTACTATGTTGAACAGAAGTGGTGAAAGTAGGCATCCTTGTCTTGTTCCTGATCTTGGAGGAAAAGTTTTCAGCTTTTCATTGTTGAGTATGATGTTAACTGTGGTCTTATCATATGTGGCCTTTACTATGTTGTGGTAACATTCCTTCTGTACCTAATTTGTTAAGAGTTTTTATCATGAAAGCATGTTGAATTTTGTCAAATAGTTTTTCTGTAACTATTGCTAATGTGAATAATCCTACATAAACATGGGCAGACTAATATCTCTTCATGTCTCTGCTTTCAGTTCTTTTTGGTATATAGCCAGAAGAAGAACTGCTGGCTCATATGGTTATTCTACTTTTAACTTTTTGAAGAACTGCTATATTGTTTTCCACAGGTGCAGCACCATTTTACCTTCCCACCAACAGTATACTGCGTTTCACTTTCTCCACATCCTCACCAACACTTGTTATTTGGTGTTTTTTTGACAGTAGCCATCCTAATGGGTGTGCAGTGGTATTTCATTGTGGTTTTAATTTTGCATTTCCTTAATGATTAATGATGTTAAATACCTTTTCATGTGCTTACTGGCCATTTGTATAACTTCTTTGGAGCAATTTTTATTCACATCATTTGCCCACTTATTAGTTGGGTTGTCACTTCATTATTGAGTCATGAGTTTTTTATATATACCACATACAAATGCCTTATAAGATACATGATTTGCAAATATTTTCTTCTATTCACAGGTTACCTTTTTACTTTCATGATGATGTTCTTTGAAGCATGAAAAGTTATTGATTTTAATTAAGCTTGTCTGCTTTTTCTTTTGTTGGTCATGCTTTTGGTATCACATCTAAGATCCTTTCCCAAATCTAAGGTCATGATAACTTACTCCTATGTGTTCTTCTAAAAGTATTCTACTTTTGGCTCTTATATTTAGACCTTTGACCCACTTTGAGTTAATATGGTGTGCTATGGGTCAAACTTCATTCTTTTGCATATGGCTACCCAGTTGTCCCAGCATCATGTGTTGAAATCTTTTCCCACTGAGTGGCTTTGGCACATGTGTCAAAGGTCAGTTGATGGTAGATACACGGCTTGACCACTTCTGAATCTTGATTCTGTTGTACCAACACATTAGCTATCCCTCTCAACTGACAATTTAATAAGCATGCTTCTTATGTCTTCTTCATCCAAGTTGCTATTAAAATTGAATAGACCAATCCCAACAACAGAGCCCTGCAGCAATATACAGTGTCCTCCTTTTTGGTTTAGATTAAAACATTAGCCAGGACTCCTAAGAACAACCTGCCAACCAGTTAAGAACTCACTTAAGTCTGCTATCATCTAGTCATCATTCCCCCCATTATATCCACAAGTGTGTTACCAGTGTCACTCTGGATTATCACTCTGTAAAATGCTCTATTGAAATTAAGATAATATTATGATAATAAGAGACTATCAAGCCAGGCATAGGTGACTCATGCCTGTAATCCCACATTTTGGGTGGCTAAGACAGGAGGATTGCATGAGGCTAGTAGTCTGAGACCAGTCTGGGCAACATAGTGAGACCCCCATCTCTACAAAAAATTTAAAAACATAGTTGGGGATGGTGGCATATGCCTGTAGTCCCAACTCTTCAGGAGGCTAAGACAGGACGATCACTTCAGCCCAAGGCTACTGTGAGGTATGGTCAGGCCACTGCACACCACCAGCCTGGGTGAGATCCTGTCTCAAAAAAAAAAAAAAAAAGAGATTATCAATGCAGAGGTAAAAGAGTAAATCAATCACCATTTTTTCAAGTGTCCACATTTTGTTTAATAATCCTTTCCACAATTTTTACAGGAAAACATACTGATTTGCAATTTTTAGAATTAACCTTTTTTTATTTTTTTTCATTTCTGTTTTCAATGATACATATAAAATTTTATCTTCATGTGTTAACTCTTAAATTTCTACTTTATTACCTACTCCCTGCATATTGATATATAGACATCTGAGACTTTTAAATATTATTCCTGATTCTATACGTTAATTAAGATTAATTAAAATTAATTCAAGTGAGAATGGCTTTTATCAAAAAGTCTCGAAACAATAAATGTTGGTGTGGATGTAGAGAGATAGGAACACTCATACACCGCTAGTGGGACTCCAAGCTAGTACAACCTCTATGGAAAGTAATATGGAGATACCTCAAAGAGCTAAAAGTAGAACTACCATTTGATCCGGCAATCCCATTACTGGGCATATACCCAAAGGAAAAAAAGACATTCTTAAAAAAGATATCTGCACTAGAATGTTTACAGCAGCACAATTCACAATCGCAAAGATGTGGAAACAACCCAAGTGCCCATCAATACATGAGTGGATTAATAAAATGTGATATATGTATACTATGGAGTACTACTCAGCCACAAAAAACAATGGTGATCTAGCACCTCTCGTATTATCCTGGATAGAGCGGGAGCCCATTCTGCCAAGTGAAGTATCATAAGAATGGAAAAACAAGCACCACATATACTCACCATCAAATTGGTATTAATTGATCAACACTTACATACACATATAGTAGTAACATTCATCAGGTGTCAGGCAGGTGGTGGGGGAGGAGGGGATGGGTATATTCACACCTAATGTGTGTGGTATATACCGTCTTGGGGATGGACATGCTTGAAGCTCTGACTCCACAGGACAAAGGCAATATATGTAACCTAAAAATTTGTACCCTGATATGATGAAATTAAAAAAAAAAAAAAAAAGACCTGGGTGCAGTGGCGTGTGCCTATAGTTCCAGGAACTTAGGAGGCTGAGGTGGGAAGACTGCTTGAGCCTAGGAATTCGAGTCCAACCTAGGCAACATAGCAAGACCCCATCTCTAAAAATTAAATATTAATAAATATTTTACTAATTTACTTATTACTTACTAATAGTTACTAATAAGTAAAATAAAATTAATTCTAATCTCAATTCTCTTTAAACTTTCCAAGTCTTTTTCTACCTCAGTTTTTCCGTCTAAAAATTGAAAATATTTTGTGCTAATTATCTATATCACCTACAAGTTGATGGATTCAATTATGAAAAAAATTTTTTTTTGAGACAGAGTCTTGCTTTGTTGCCATGGCGTCAGCCTAGCTCACAGCAACCTCAAACTCCTGGGCTCAAGCAATCCTTCTGCCTCAGCCTCTCAAGTAGCTGGGACTACAGGCACGTACCACCATGCCAGGCTAATTATTTTTTTCTATTTTTAGTTGCACAGATAATTTCTTTCTATTTTTTTAGTAGAGATGGGGTCTTGCTGTTGCTGAGGCTGGTCTTGAAATCCTGACCTCAGCGATCCTCCCTCCCCGGCCTCCCAGAGTGCTAGGATTACAGGCATGAGCCACCATGCCCAGCCTTAAAATATGAATGATGAATTTATATATTATCTGATAAGACAGTTAATGACAGGAAAAATATATGTTAGTATTCAGAGCCCAATGGAAAATATTAATAAAATATCTTAGTAAATACCTACAATCACTAACATCTATCTCTTGCTTTTCATATTAAGTATTACATGTTACTAGGAGGCAAAAAGTCAATGGCCCTTGTAAATACATAATTTTGTCCTTTAGTCTCACCTGAAAAGTGCATATACCAGGGTAGCAACCAAAGCGAAACTGACCACAACTGCCACAAGTACTTGGTCACTTACTCCTTCTATAACTGAATCATCATCCAGTTTCAAACTCTGAACTTCACCTTGATATCTGGCCATTACAAGTCTAAAATACGAAAAAATAAGAAAAAAGTTATAAATGACACAGTGAAAATGAAATATACTAATAAAAGCGATATAAATATAACTGGTTTCTAATGCATTTGATTTTTGTAGCACCCACATAAGGTAGGCTGCATTCAGTACAACTCCAGTGGGTAGTGTCCTATCATTGAGTTCTTTAAAATTTTCCATACACACTATTTTTGGAAGTACAAAATTCTATTTCCTTTCAGAAACACAATTACTATAATTTATCATCCATTTATATTTTTTAAAATAAAATTTTTAAAAATAGTTTTTCTTCTTCAAGCTTAACTCCTTTAATTTTAAGAAAAAAGACATCCTTGCCCAACTGCTCTTTTCTTACTCCTGAATAACGGACAAATTCTCCAAGTAGATCAGATCCCTCTTCTCCCTCATATCACTGAATGTCTTATGGAATTTACCATGTACGGATGGGAAGGGAACTATATTGTAGTCTTTTGTAAACATTCCTATATTACCTAGCATATGTCCCATACACGATAGAACCTAGTAAATATTCATTAAATAACAGTGACTTTGCATGTTTCTAGTAATTTGAAAAGCAAAACACACTTAGGGTATAGGATATTTATATTTACATCAAGACTATTGGAATTAATGACAATTTTGGTACTTGAAAAACTATTAGCCTCACCTGAAACTAAGCTCAGTTTACGATTCAGAATTCTTTGAACTGCCTGGAATATAGAATCACTCTGAGGCTGCATTTCCTTATGAAGAAAAAAGAGAGGATACGAAACTCTCCTTCCCATACTCTGAACTAGAGCAAAAGGGTAGCCCCCAATTCTATAGGTATGAGGGGAGATAGCCCAACCCCATTGTAGTCCAAATATCAAAGGTAATCCATATTTTTTTCAGATGATAAAACAGTAAAGTTCAAAGTCTTACAAGATATCTAAAGGGAAATAAAGGAAATAAATATTTAATTAAATGAGATTTAATAATTAAAATAAAGTTCTATACTTATATAACTTATTAAACGGAAAAGAGTTTATCCAATATCATCATTAATCAGGTATTTTGAGTGTCAAAGTCTTAATACCTTTGAAAAGAATCTGAACTGTCTGCTAGTAAGAATATTGCCACTCATGGAAGAAACCTAAGCAAACAATAGATCAAAGGCAGTTTTCTTCAGCTTTACACATACTGACACATCAGGAACTTTCTAATGACAGGTTTCAAATACCCATTATGAAGGTGCACACCAGAAATCTCAGGGAAAGAGCTCTAATTTCAGTATATTCATTCAAAAGAATAATCAAACTGCCCAACTGAAACTGAAGAGAGAGCCTCAAATAATCTAGGAGTGGGCCATGTAATCAATTCAGATTTTTATTTTATTAAGTTTCCTCTTTTTAAATTAGAGATTCTATGACTGTGTCAAAAGTCCTAAGGGCAGTGAGAACTTCTTGCATCTGCTCAAAGATAAACAAAATGTTACTTCCTGTGTCAAGATTCCCAGCCTCTAATTAATTCACAGAGTCGTGATGGTTAAACCAAATTAACAGACGCAAAAGTACCTTGTAAATTGAGTGCACCAACAAATGTATTATAATTTTTACTGCTTACATTTTTTCCTATTCTATACATTTAGGCAGTTTACTACTTTGTGCTTAAAAAAATGCATTACATTTGTTTCTATGTCCTTCCAGGTGCAATTAGTGTTAATGTGACTGAATTCTATGCAATTATACCCTTAAGATAGCTTCACGCACACTTCCAAGAGCTCAGAGATCCAGGATACTTTAAGTGTTGCATGGCCACACAATTTTATTTGCATCATTGTACAGCAGAAGTTCTCAGTGTTGCTGAGAGGAACAGAGAAGTCCACTGCATCTTCCTGTCATGTGGAAATCCCAACTAACCTGGGGCTGTCAGTTGAGATACACTAACTTTGTTTGACCTACTTGGGGGCTTCAATAATTTTGAAGAAACTGTCTTAGTTTTTCTTACAATCGGAGTAAAAAAGAAACTGTAGGTGTTAGTGGCTCAAAAATGAGGTATTAAAACACTACTTCATTTTGGAAAGAGGTTGCTCTGATTTAAAACTACAGGGGATAAAACAATAAAAA
Source organism: Lepilemur ruficaudatus (assembly GCA_963574885.1). Lineage (NCBI taxonomy): Eukaryota > Metazoa > Chordata > Mammalia > Primates > Lepilemuridae > Lepilemur > Lepilemur ruficaudatus. Next base: position 6,102 of record CAUYRT010068641.1, read on the forward strand.
GAAAATTTCCACTTGCCGAGATAACGTAATACGTCAGTCTTTAAAATGAATTCCAAAATCAATCTGGACTTCAGTTCTCCAACTTTTGTTTTTCACTGCCAGTGCTTATCTAGAACTAAACAGTGCTATTGATATTGTCCAATAGCATACGCTCTAAAGTGAAGCCCAGACATTTGCTACTTGGACATTAAGAGCCCTGGATTTTAGTTCCAATTCTGCCACCAAAACTGTGTAAAAACAAATTAAAAAACTGTTAGAACCCCACAAACACTTTAAACCTCGAGAGAGATGTTACTGTGATCTAAGTCACGTAACATGTTTACAATTCTGCTTCTCAGATTATAATTTAACTCTCTTCCTCATTGTTCTTGTTCTATAAATGACTAAAAAAGATCAGAGATCAGACTTCCCCCTTCCAATCACTGATATTTATTATAGATTAATTGCCTCCTTTATTGTCCTGTATCGAACTCAAACTACATAGTGCCCCAAATAGAGACCCCATAACAGTGACATCTTCACCGTAAAATGTTAAATATACCTTCCCTGCCCCCAACAAAACAGACTACCTCAGCTAATCAGATCGTTATAACTGTACATTAAGCCTGACATAAAAAGATATTAAAATTCTCTTAAACTTCCCTAAACTTTGTCTGTATAAACAATCCCAAACTTCTACACTTTGGAGCACTGACTTCCATTCTTCAAAATCTGTACTTTCCCGGGTGGCCAGTCCTCAATCTTTACACTTAAATAAACTCTCTTTAAACTAGATTCTGACCTCTTTAATGATTTTAAGTTAACACCTGTAACCCCATTTAATCTATCAGGACTGCTCATTTTCTACAAAATGTTAAAGTTGGATTTGATGATTTCTTAGTTCCTTCTACCACATTTCTTTGATTCAGAGTTTTGGAAGAAAAAAAGAGTCAGGCAAGATAAAAACCAAAGGTTAAAGTGGTTGTGAGTGGGGAGCTGGACCAGGAGAGCCAGACCTTCAGCATTCCTAGGACACAGTTTCACAATTTGAATTCTTTCAAGTACCTATTACTTTAACAATAGAAATAAAGCCAGTACTGGCTTCCTCCCTAGAGATGCAATCAGGCTTCAATGCACATTTAATGCCCATTTCTTTCCTCCTGCCTAGGCACTCTGTTTACTCCTGGTGCCTCCTAAATATCTCAGGGAGGCACCCACACTGGCCACAGGGTGTGTCAATCGCTACACTCTTTCCCTCCGTCATGAACTTTCTTTTTTTTTAAGACATTACTCAAAATAATGTTTATACAGATGCCAAATATTTATGGATGGCCCACCCAAAATTGATTATAGTTGAATTTTAGAATACATATTGTGCTTAATTGTTTTACCTTCAAAACTTATGATTATTAATCATAGAATGTTAAACAGTTCCAACCATACAAAATAACATCTCACTGGATTTTTTTTTTTCATGTTATTTGAAGGTTTTGATGCAGGGGTTTCTGGACCCAGAGTTGATTATTACACATTGTATGCTTGTATCAAAACATCACATGTACCCCATAAACATGTACAACCTATAATGCATCCATAAACATTAAAAATAAACTTTAAAAAATGAACTCCTTTCAATAAAAACTATATCTTATTCCCTTGGGTAGTGCACAGGGTCTTCCATATTGTAGGGGCCACTAAATGCTGCCTACATGAAACCCAGAAACAAGGTTATCAAACGCACAGAACATGGTAATGACTTCACAGGATCCTGTCAAATATGAAAATAAGAGTTAGTCATACTCTGTTTTTAACTGTTTGAGATTTACAAAAACAAAACACCTTAGATCTTGGAAACTGTGTGGTGTGATAGAAGCCTAAAGAGGAACTGGCTTTGTTACTGCTTAGCTGGCTAAATCTTACTGAGGAGTTCCTTAATACAGCAAAGAAACATAAGCTTTGGAGTCAGACAACTGTGTACTTACATAAAGTCTGAGTCTCAGATTCCTCATATGTAAAACACATAAAATTAGGCTGCACCATATCAAACTGCCACTTTTTTAGCCAAAAAAAAAAAAAAAAAAAAAGCTTTGCCTTGTGGAGTATGAGATAATGACAGGAAAGCATTTAACATATTGTTTGGCACACTGTATAGGCTCTCAGTAGATGGAAGCTATAATAACACTTTGATTATTAACAACTGTCAAGGAATCAGCAGAACTACGATAAAAATTAGCCATGCCTTCATAGCATCTCAAACTCTCTTTAATCAGAGCTCTATGTATTCCCTAGGAAGACAGGATAAATTTGGGAGCACTGCCACATGGGACACAACCACATTCACTTGAATCTGATAAACAGCTGTAGATGAGAATCAGCCTCCAACTCACTGGAGTAAGAAGACAGCTAAGACAAGTTCAACTCATTTTCAGTCATTTCCAAAGTTCTCAGGGAAAGGCTAAAAAAAAAAAAAAAAAACAGAGAGAGGAAAATAAGGGAAAAATAGAAAACCCCAAAAGTTCCTGAAACAAAGGAGAAAGCTCAGTGTCTTTTTTCCCAAGCTCATGTAGAAACTTGATGGCTACATGGCTTCTACAAATAATTACTCACATCCAAGGAGCTTTTAATATAATTTCCTTTATCAAGGGTAACTGGAGGTACAAAATGAAACCCAAAGAACACTGCACCATCATGTACAAAAGCATTCTGGATAAGCAGTCAAACTTCAAAAATGAGGGTTAAGGTCAATTGTGTCAAAGCTTTGTAAACCTGAACATCTACAGTAAAGGTGCTCACGCCTCCACACACATTCCAGCAAAGGCACCTTGTCTCCACATTCAAAGACAAGCTGCATGCCGGTCAGGCCTAAGTCAATTACTGACTTCATTCAATCGCCTAACAATGGTATAGGTCACTCAAAGTGACAGAGATTCAACAGAAACAACCTACTACAGAATGTGGGAACTCTGGTTGGACAAACACCCAGAGGCACCAACAGAGGAAACAAAGGCAGGTGAGATATATACCTACAATTTGTAAAGGTTTCCCTGCCCCTGGTGTAGGGAAGAATGTTTGAAAGAAAGACCATTCAAAAGACTTCAAGTAAGATTTTTTCACATTCGCAAAATGATAAATCACCAGGTTTGAACTGTTAACTGGTACTCCGTAAGGCATCATTAAAAACTCAATGCTGTCTTCGCAGTTCTCAGTGCTCAATGAGAAATCCTACTCTTAATGAGAAAAGGGGGTGGGGGGGGTTCCGGGAACTGCAAACCAAAGTGAAGACGCATTCCAGGAAGTTAGCTTTGCGACACTCCAAATAAACGTTTGCCATTGTTTGGTAGTTATGCACACCCTATGAATCGACAATTCTCTTAGGACTCCAAGGTGTGTGTCTTGAAAACTCCAGCACATTTGCACTAGGGCTCAGGTATAAGAACGGTTATAGCATTATCCTGAGTAGCCCCAAGCTGGAACAAAATGTCCATCAACAGCAGAATGGATACACTGTTACATTCACCCAATAAAAGACTAGACAGCGATAAAAATTACCTATAGATATACAGCACACAAATTTAATACAAAGTGAAAGCCCCCAAACACGGTATGATTCCACTCATAAACGTTCAAAAACAGGCAAAGGAAAGCTCTATTGCATGCATAGATGGTAAAGCTATGAAGTAAAGCAATAAAGTGATTATCAAAAATTTAGGCTAAGGAAAAAATTATGCTCAGAAAGGAACTCAGGGTATGTATGGGTGAGGCAACTCCTGGGGTGCTGGCAATGCTTTTTATCTGGGTGTTTTTTATCTGGGTGTTTTACTAATTATTCCTTTAAACATGCATGTCTTATGCACTTTTCTGCACATATACCTTATTGGCTACAAATTTATCCGTAGCCTGCAGAGATTCGTGCCTCTAAAAAGGTAAGGGCTCGAGAACGATCCACCTCCCCATCCAGGAAGCCAGCCCTAGCCACTGGGAGAAGCAGGCCCCAGGGGCTGTCGGGGTCCTTACGGATCGGCGAGCCGGCGCACACTCTCTCTTTAAGCAAAGTTTCCAGAGGCGAGGCTCCAGCGACCCGGGAAGGAAAGGCGGGCTCCCCTCGCCGCGCGCCAAGCCCACCTCGAGCCTCCGGGACGCCTCCACGTCGGCCCCTCCGCCGTCTCCGCGCGCCTCCGGACCGGAACGGGGCGACTCTGGGGCTCGCGGACGCCCGGAGGAAGGCGGAGCACTGCGGAGTAGAAGGCGGCGACGCCCCCGCCCCCTCGAGCCCGGCGGCGGGCGACCCCCGCAGGTCTGGGCCCCGCGGGTGGGCGTGGCGGGCGCGCGCTCGGCGCCCCGGCCGCGGCTCGGGAGGAGGGGCGCGTACCTCGGCCCCGCGGATGCGCGACCTCGCCAGCGCCCGGAGACAGAGGACAGGGATTGTTTCCGGGGACTGCTCCCGCCACCCTTCCCGGGCAACCACTAACTGTGTCTTTTCTAACTCGGGCAGCAGGCGCCGGCGCACGCGCACTGCCCAGCTTCCGCGAGGCGCGAGCCGAAGGCCGAGGAGGACGCGCCGCCAGACCCGGGCGCGCGCGCGCCGCTACACGCAGCGGGCGGCTGCGGCGGCGGCGCGCAGTTGTGCGCAGTGGTGCGTCCGCCCGGCCCGGCCGCTCTCGGGAGGAGCCAGCGGGCGGCTCGGGGCGGGGACGCGGGGCGGCGGGCGCGCAGCCCCGAACGAGAGCAGAAGGAGGGGCACCGAGGTGACGCCGTGGGAGCCGCTGCCAGCGCCGGGGCTACAGTCGGCAGCCGGGCTGAGGAGCAGGTGGGCCGGAGGCCGAGTCAGCCGCGCGGGTCCTCAGAGCAAGGCCAGGCCGAGCGGCGGCGTCGGGCTTCGGGCGGCGCCGCCAAGCCCCAGCGGGGACGATGTTCAGCGTGGAGTCGGTGGAGCGGGTGGAGCTGTGCGAGAGTCTCCTCACTTGGGTACGTGGTGGCTGGCGGCGCCGGGAAGACGCCCTGCCCAGGCCGCCTTTCCGGGATCCCCCCACGCTCGTCCTGGGGGGCGAGCGCCGGGGGCGACGGTGCCGTCACATCCGGGGCTTGGGGCGGGTGGAGCCGGGCTCGCGGGTGCGAGCCGGTCTACACCCGCGGCTGGGCCGGGGTCGGCGGGCGGCGGCGGGGCGCGGGGAGCAGGCTCGGCCCGGGGAGAAACTTGCCGAGCTCGCGGCGTTGGCTGCTCCGCGAGTGGCCCGGCCCAGCGGAGGCTAATGACGGGGTGCGGGCGACATGTAATCTGGGCTGTTCGCGGCTGCCGAGGCGCTGGCGCTCCGCTCAGCTCTCAGGGACACCGGAGCCCTGGCCGTCCCCGCTCCCGGCGACGCAGGCAGAGGCGCTCGGGACCGGCTGCGACCCCTCGCCTTTGTTGTCACGCTCACCGGGATGGAACGCAGCCCTTGAGGGATGAGCCCTGCCCGCTGGAAAAGAAAGGTGCTTTAAGGGAGGGTAGGGAAAATATGAAAAGGCACCCAGGGACAGAGTATTTAAAATGCCAGACGCATTTTGGCCTTGAGAAAGTAAGCGATGTGAAGCTGCTTATAAAAAGCGTCAAGGGTGAACATTTAAGTAAATCTGGAAGGTGTCTGGGAATCAGTAATGGAACTCAAACACATTTTGGGGCAACATTGTGGGATTCTAGAACGGTTATTAATTCTTACATTTTGAAGTAAATGAGTGTTAAGTGCTAATGTCAACAGTCGTGCCTTTAGCATCCTCTTCTAGAACGGGATAGTAAAACCCACGCTTACACAAATGTCAACGAAATTCTGTTTAGTGGTGCCTTGGCTTACAAGTTCAGATCCCTGGATTATAGACTTCACTGTTTTGTACGGGGACACTTTGCTGAGAAGCATTGCCTTAGGTTGGTTGTAACAAATGTAGAAAAATTGGGTCTGAGGGTTTTATAATTCACCTATGTCACATCACGAATCAAACTATGACCTCTGAAGCAATATATACGATGGTAGAGCTTGATATATTCACTAAGTTTTGTATTAGACCATTTTGGGGATTTGAGATGTTAGCAATGCTGTAGAGTTAACATATAGTTTACAACTCTAATGGTTTCCACCTTCAGGCAAGGAGATGAGTTTCACTGGTGTATTTTAGAAGAGAGGAAAACTGACAAATTCCATAATATGGCCACAGTTTGACAAGGCAGGGGAGAGATAAAGGAAAGAATTACTACATTCTTTGGTGCTGTGGAAGGAATAGATTTGGCAGAGGTTGTAAACAGAAGGCTGAGGAACTTCAGATTTCAGTTTTTGAGTCTGTAACAAGTAGTGTCTTCCTCAATGCTAGGGGTAAAAAGGGCAAAAATGAGGAAGCTAATTTAATTTGAGGTAGGACTACACTGTTTAAATTATAGGGGGAAAAAAGCCATGGAAATAAAGATGTGTATAAATGCTTCTCCACTTATGATGGGATTACAGTCAGATAACCCAATGTAAATTGAAAATATTATGAATTAAAAAGGCATTTAATACACTTAATCTACTGGGTATCATAGCTCAGCCTATCCGACCTTAAACATGCTTGGAACACCAACGTTAGCCTACATTTGGGCAAGATCATCAAACACAAACCTATTTTATAATAAAGTGTTGAATATATCGTGATTTATTGACTACAGAAAGTGAAAAATAGAATGTGTACTCAAAGTACAGCTTCTACTGAATGTGTTGTGTATCTCTTTTGCACCATCATAAAGTAAAAAAATCCTAAATCAGACACCAATCTGTATTTGAAGGGCATCCACAAAAATATGGTAGTGCAGTTATTTGAGTGAGAAATGCTGATAAAAATATAGAGGAAAAGTCATAGAAGGAAGTTTGAAGGGACACCAACAGAACCAGACAATATGAGAGGATCTACGCAGAATCTGATAAAATGTCAAGAAAACGGATAAACCACATTACCTACTGGCTTCAGGGAGAGGTCAAGAAATATGGTATTGTAGAATAGGCTTTTTGAAATGTCCTGGGGAACATCAAGGAAAATTTCTGGAGAAGATAAGATTAGAGATTATCAACGACAAAACTGGAGGGCAGTGTCTACACAAAGATAATACAGTTCTAAGATTTGGAAACATTTTTAAATGTACATTGAAATGTTTCCAAATAAAATTGAGATTAAATGCTGGATTTCTTTTAGTTATCATAAAAAGCAGAATAAATGTTTATATGAACAATGTTTGAGGTAGCTGAACATGTACATTAGTCTAGTAGCACCCCTTCTATCTGGAAGCCAGATTAATGCTGAACACTATTTCAAAACCAAGTACAAGTGAAGGTGTACACAATAAATTCTAACGTAAAGACTCCCATTTAGAATAATTTTCTCTATTTTGTATAAACTTGTAGTCAAGCGAGTTTGTGGGGGGTTTTTGCATATGGTAGGCTAGAAGGTGACTGCAACACTCAGCAAAATACAAACAGCTGTCAGTGACAGAGACCAAGAGCTGGAAGGTCAGTCTGGGTGATTTAGTCTTTGGGCTGACAGTTTTATGTACTTTTAGAGCCTCCATGTTCAATCATTGAAAATCATAATTATAGTTCCGAGTATCAAATGAAAGTTCATTTTCACTACATAGCATTTAGTCTTAGATAGGAGAGATGTATATAATCCATTTTAGAAATTCTCCCACTAGAAATGGTTAAAATAAAAGCTCAGGGGCTTGAAGGGATAGGACTCTTAGTCACCTATGCAGAACTCAGTTCTGTGGAACATCTCATTGCCTCAAATGCTTGATATATTGCTGTTGTATCAGAGAGCCTACTAGCCCAAGAATCATATTCCAAGTTTTTCCTGAAAGAGGAATACTTATGGAAAGACGATGTATCATTCTGTCAATGGAAAACATTTTAAGCTTAAATCCCAAATCAAAGTGTATGCAGCAAGCAAGTTCAGCTGGATGTGCTTGAAAATTCCCACTGTGCCTCCTCTCCCCACCCTCTGAGTCAAAGTGTGCCCTGCCTATTATACCTGTCAAGCCTAATTTCTTGAACTGTACATGAATCTCAATGAAAAGAATGCAATTTCCCAGGTTTTAAAGACTGAAAAACAAGAAAGAATCTAGAATGTTACCAGGTAATGACAAGAGCCAAATGGAGAAAGAATCATCACTGTATGATGATTAGTGGGAAACCCAGCAACATGAACATATCCTTATTATTTCCATATTACTTACTTGGCAGCCTATAAAATGCCTTCTAGTGTATAGAATTAAGAAAGGTATAATTATTTTGATGGTGTCTCCCTCTCTGCCTAACTCCATTCTGCCAGCAGTTTTTGTCCTCTAATGGAAGAATAAAGGAATCATAAACAAAAGTTAAAGCACTTTTTTTTAAAAAATAAAGGATTAGCATGGTAGTTAAGAGTACAGGTTCTGAACATTTGACCACCTGGATTCAAATCCTGATTTTGTTTCATACTAACTTTGGTCAAGTAACTTCACTTTTGCTTCTCAATTGCATTCATGTTTAGCATTAAGTTTGCTAACTGCAGGCCGGGTGCGGTGGCTCACGCCTGTAATCCTAGCACTCTGGGAGGCCGAGACGGGAGGATCTCTCAAGGTCAGGAGTTCGAAACCAGCCTGAGCAAGAGGGAGACCCCGTCTTTACTATAAATAGAAAGAAATTAATTGGCCAACTAAAAATATATATAGAAAAAATTAGCCAGGCATGGTAGTGCATGCCTGTAGTCCCAGCTACTCAGGAGGCTGAGGCAGAAGGATCGCTTGAGCCCAGGAGTTTGAGGTTGCTGTGAGCTAGGCTGATACCACGGCACTCTAGTCTGGGCAACAGAGTGAGACTCTGTCTCAAAAAAAAAGTTTGCTAACTGCAGCAGTGGTTCTCATGCTTTAGTGTTTTTTAAATTTTTTTTTAAATATTTCAATACATTTAGGGGGTAGAGTGTTTTTTCTTACTTGGATGAATTGTGTAATGCTGAAGTCAAGGCTTTCCGTGTACGCATCACTAGAATAGTGTACACTGTACCTGATAGGTAGATTTTTTTATCCTTCAACCCCTCGTCCTGTTCCCCCTTCTTAGTTTCCAATGTCTATTACAACACTTTATGACTATATACCCCTCAGTTAACTCCCACTTATAAGTGAGAACATGTGCTATTTGTTTTTCCATTCCTGAGATAACTTCGCTTAGAATAATGGTCTCTAGTTCCATCCAAGGTGCTGCAAAAGACATTATTTCATTCCTTTTTACAGCTGAGTAGTACTCCATGGTATATATCCACCACATTTTCTTTATCCACTCATCAGTTGATGGGAACTTAGGTGGATTCCCTACCTTTGCAATTGTGAACTGTGCTACAATAAACATTCAAGTGCAAGTATCTTTTTTGTAAAATGACTTCTTTTCCTTTGGGTAAATACGTAGTAGTGGGATTGTTGGATCGAATGGTAGGTCTACTTTTAGTTCTTTAAAGAATCTCCATGCTGTTTTCCATAGAGGTTACACTAGTTTACAGTCCCACCAGTGCAGCAGTGGTTCTCACGCTTTAGCTTTTTTTAAAATTTTAAAAAATATTTCAGTAGATTTAGAGGGTACAGTGTTTTGTTACATGGATGACTTGTATAATGGCTGAAGTCAAGGCTTTCCATGTACGCATCACCAGAATAGTGTACGCTGTACCTGATAGGTAGATTTTTTTATCCTTCAACTCCTCCCCACCCTCCCCCTTCTAAGTTCTTAATGTATAAGTGTTCCCTTTTTACCGCATACACGTCAACTTCTATTGTTTTTTGACTTTTTTATGCCATTCTGACTAGGGTAGTAAAGTAGTATCTGATTGTGGTTTTAATTTGCATTTCCCTGATGATTAGTGATCTTGAGCATTTTTTCATATGTTTATTGGCCATTTGTCTATCTTCTTTTGAAAAATCTGTTCATGTCTTTTGCCCACTTTTTGATAGGGTTATTTTTTTCTTGCTGTTTTGTTTGAGTTCTTTGTATTATAGATTCTGGATATTAGCCCTTTGTCAGATGTATAGTGTGTGAATATTTTCTCCCATTCTGTAGGTTGTCTGTTTACTGTGTTGATTATTACCTTTGCTGTGCAGAAACTTTATAGTTTAATTAAGTCCCATTTATTTATTTTTGTTGTTGGCTGTATTTTGCTTTTGGGGTCTTAATCATCAATTCTTTGCCTAGGCCAATGTCCAGAAGAGTTTTTCCTACATTTTCTTCTAGAATTTTTATGGTTTCAGGTCTTACATTAAAGTCTAATCCATCTTGGGTTAATTTTTGTATATGGTAAGAGATAGATATCCAGTTTAGGATTGTTTTTTCTAAATCTGTGAAAAGTGATGTTGGTATTTTGATGGGAATTGCATTGAATCTATAAATCACCTTGGGCAGTGTGGACATTTTGACAATGTTGATTCTTCCAATCCATGAGCATGGGATGTTTTTCCATTTCTTTGTGTCATTTATGATGTCTTTCATCGGTGTTATGTAGTTCTCCTTGTAGAGATCTTTCACCTTCTTGGTTAAGTATATTCCTAGGTATTTTATTTTCTTTGTAGCTGTTGTAACTGGTATTGAGTTCTTGATTTGACACCCAGCTTGAATGTTATTAGTATATAAAAATGCTACTGATTTGTGTACATGGATTTTTTAAGCTGAGATTTTACTGAATTTGTCAATTCTAAGAGCCTTAATTAGTGTTGATCAGCATCTAGAGGGCTTGCTAAAACACTGATTGCTAGGCCTGATGCTCAGAGTTTCTAATTCTGTATGTCTGGGCTGAGGCCTGAGATTTTGCATTTCTAAGTTTCCAGGTGACCTGGGGAACCACATTTTGAGAACACATGCTCTAGAGCAGGGTTTTAAAACCTTACCATCATTTGACATTTTGAGCTGGATAATTTTTTGTCGTGGGCAACGCTATGTGTGTTATGTTTAATAGTAGCATTCCTTGCCTCTGCCTAGTAGATGCCAGTAGCACTCACTTAGTTGTTACACCAAAATTGTCTCCTAGGGAGCAGAATCACCCCTGGTTATGAACCACTGCTCTAGAGATAGTAATTCTAAATGATCTCATGCTTTACTCCTCTCATGCTTTTGTGAAGGAGGGTGAGGTGGAGGTTGGGTGGCATTATAGAGCTTCTTGGAATTAAAAGGAAGAAAGATTATGACCCTTACAGTAGAATTTCATGCCTTAATGCAGTTAGGTGCAGATATCTTCCAATTTTACTACTGTACTATATCCTGAAATACCCCATAGATGTTAGCTCAGAAAACTGGTAGGTGATAGATTTTTAACAATTGAGATACCATTCACATACCAAACAATTCATCTTTTTAAAATATACGATTCATTGGTTTTTAATATGATCACACGGTTGTACAGTCTGACTATCACCACTATCTAATTCCAAGAACATTGTCATCACCCCAAAAAGAAACTCTGTAGGGATGTTTCCTTTGGGATTTAGCTTTCTGTAAGTCCAAAGAGAAAAACAGATTAAGTCTTAATTGAGATTACTTGTGTTTTTTGAATTACTTGCTTTACTGAATTGTTTCTTCTGATTGGGCAGAGGCAGTTTCCTGATCTTGCATCCCTTCCACTTGCAAGTGCTTTAGATCAGAGGGTTCCAGTGCCAAACCAGTGCCCAGCTGCATAAGAATTATTTGATGAGTTTGTTAAAAATAGATTCCAAGCTTTCTACACACACAAATGCACACAGTTCTGATTCAGTCAAGCGAGCCAAGAAATGTGCATTTTCAAAATGAAAACTTCCCAGATGATTCTCCTACACACCCAGGTGTGGGGACCACTGCTCTAGAGTCTCAAAATATCTGATGTGTGTTCGTTTTCTCGTTCATTCTTTAAACAACACAGCCCTCCATTAGGTATTTTTCCCCAGTCTTTACATGGAAAAACTGACATTTAGAGAGATGAAGTGACAATTCCAAGGTTACACAGCAAATTAGGAGTAAACTATGGATTAAAATTCATTTAATTCAAAGCAACATTCACTGAAGACTTGTTCTGTCTCATACATTGTGCTAAGGTCAGTGGTAAAGAGATAAATGAGACATGGCCCTCATGCTGCCTCTCTTTTTCCTTCTAAGCAAACCTACAGGAAAGAGATGGGTTTTTCTTTGTCTTTTCTTTTTGTTTTGAAAATGGGTCCATTAATTTAGCAACTGTCAAATGAAAGCAGGTGCTTATTTCTTTTAAAATTATTACTGCATCACCAGTGAGGAGGCAGCTGGAGATAGTAAGGAGTTTATTTGTTCCATTTGTTTACTAATCATTTACTGAACCTGTAGCAAGTATTAGGCTAGTGTCAAGGAGTGGCTTGGAAGGACCCTAAGTAAAAACTCCTTGCTCTGAGGATCTTGGAATAATTCCGTTGGCCTCTGCCACCACAACTGTTTCTGCCTGTAAGACTCTTCTACATAAAGTGTAAAGCTTCTGACTACTGTACATAGTTTTCTTTTCTTTTTTTTAATGTTTGATAGATGATACGGTGCAGAGAAGTGAACACTCACTGTTAGTAAGAGAGTAAATTGTTACAGCATTTATTAAGGACAGTTTAGCAGTTTTATCAAAAACCTTAAAATGTACATACACTTTGACATAGTGATTTTACTTCTTTCCAAACCCAATAAATAAAAATAAAGAAAAATAGGCCGGGCGCGGTGGCTCACGCCTGTAATCCTAGCACTATGGGAGGCCGAGGCGGGCGGATTGCTCAAGGTCAGGAGTTTGAGACCAGCCTAAGCAAGAGCGAGACCCCGTCTCTACTAATAATAGAAAGAAATTAATTGGCCAACTAAATATATATAGAAAAAATTAGCCGGGCATGGT
>CAUYRT010068642.1:0-27583 GCA_963574885.1 Lepilemur ruficaudatus
CCAATTAATTTCTTTCTATTATTAGTAGAGACGAGGTCTCGCTCTTGCTCAGGTTGGTCTCGAACTCCTGACCTTGAGCAATCCGCCCGCCTCGGCCTCCCAGAGTGCTAGGATTACAGGCGTGAGCCACCGCGCCCGGCCTGATTTTTAATTATGGTTATCTAATAGTTGTATATATTTATAGGTTATGTGTGATATTTTGATGCAGGCATACAATGTGTATTAATCAAACCTGGGTATTTGGGGTATCCATCACCTCAGGCATTTTCTTTGTGTTAGGAAGATTCCAATTCCACTCAGGTTTGATTTATTCTTGCTTTTTTAGTTCCTCAAGGTACATTGTTAGGTTGTTTATTTGATGTCTTTCTACTTTTTTAATGTAGGCTTTTATTGCTATAAAATTCCCTCTTAATACTGTTTTTGCTCTATCCCATAGATTTTGGTAAGTTATATTACCATTTTCATTTGTTTTAAGAAATTTTAAAATTTCCTTCTTAATATCTTCATTGACCCATTGGTTATTCAGGAGCATGTTGTTTAATATCCATGAGTTTGTATGGTTTCTGAGGTTCCTCTTGTAATTGATTCCTGCTTTTATCCCATTGTGGTCAGAAAGGATACTTAATATGATTTGTACTTTTTTGAATTTGTTGAGACTTGATTTTTGGCCTAAGATATGTTCTTTTCTGGAGAATTTTCCATGTGCTGATGAAAAGAATGTGACTTTTGCAGCAGTTGGATGAAATGTTCTGTGAATATCTGGTAGGCCTACTTGGTCTAATGTGTAGTTTAACCCCAATGTTTCTTTGTTGATTTTCTGTTTGGATGATCTGTCTATTACTGTGGGTGGGAAGGTAGTTGAAGCCACTTTTATTATTGTGTTGCAGCTTATCTCTCCCTTGAGATCTATTAATATTTGCTTTATATATTTTGATGTGCCCATGTTAGGTGCATAGATTTTATAATTTTTACATCCTCTTGCTGAATTGACTCCTTTATCATTACATAGTGACCTTCTTTGTCACTTTTTACAGTCTTTGCCTTGTGGCCTTTTTATCAGATCCTACTCTTTTTTTGGTTAACACTGGCATAGAATGTCTTTTTCCTTCACTTTTAGCCTGTCTTTGTCTTTATAAGTGAGGTGGGTTTCTTATGGACAGCATATAGTTCAGTCTTGTCTTTTTATCCATTTAGCCACTTGATGTCTTTTAATTGGAGAATTTAGTCCATTTATCTTCAGTGTTATTATTGATAAATAAAGACTACACTATGGCCATTTTGTTGCTTATTTTTCTGGTTGTTTTATAATTCCTGTCTTCCTTCCTCTTGTACTGTCTTACTCTGTGCTTAAGTGATTTTTTTCTGGTAGTATGTTTTAATTCATTGTTTTATTTTTGGTATGTCTAGTATAAGTTTTCACTTTGTGGTTACCATGAGGCTTACAGAAAACATAACAAGTTATTTTAAAGAGAGAGTTGACAACTTATTTCAGATCACAAAGAAAAAAATAGAAACAAACAAGAAACAAGCTAGAAAAACAAAACAAAACAAAAAAACACAAAAAACTTTTTTTCACTTTAACTCCATTCCCCCAACATTTTGACTTTTTGTTGTCTCAATTTCCATATTTTTTATATTGCCTATCTCTGAACTGGTTGCTGTTGCTATTATTGTTTTTGATAAATTTGTCTTTCAGACTTCTTACTAGAGTTATGAGTAGAGTACACACCCATAGTTACGGTATGAGATTTTTCTGGGTTTGTCTGTGTAGTGAATTTTACTGGTGGGTTTTATATCTTCAGATGTTCTCTTTTTGCACATTAGTGTCTTTTTCTTTCGGGCTGAAGAACTCTCTTTAGCATTTCTTGTAAGGTAGGTCTGGTGGTGGTGAATCCTTTCAGCTTTTTTTTTTTTTATCTGGGAGAGACTTGATTTCTCCTTCATATTTTAAGTATAACTTTGGTGGATACAATATTTTTGGATGGCATGTTTTTTATTTTAGCACTTTGAAAATGTCATCCCACTCCTTCCTGGCCTGTATGGTTTTTGTTGAGAAGTCTGTTGCCAGATGAATTGGAGCTCCCTCATATGTTATTTGCTTCTATTCTCTGTAGCTTTTAGGATCTTCTCTTTGTCCTTGACCTTTTAGAGTTTGATTATTATATGCCTTGTGGTACTCTTATATTAGTCAAATCTGTTTAATGTTCTCTGACCTTACTATATCTGGATATTTATCGCTTTCTCATGTTTTGGAAAATTTTCTGTTATTATTTTCTTTGCATAGCTTTATACCCCTTTTTCTTTCTCAAATACCTCTTGAATACCAACAGTTTTTAGATTTGGTCTTCTAGGTAGTTTTCTGTATCTTGTAGGTGATCTTTGTTCCTTATTCTTTTTTTTTTCTCCTCTACATATTTTCAAATAGCTTTTCTTTGACCTCACTGATTCTTTCCTCTGCTTAATCCATCTGCTGTCAAGAGCCTCTAATGAATTTTTTATTTCAGCAAATTTATTTCCTAGTTCTATGATGTCTATTTGATTTTTTATTATTATTTCAATCTCTATGTTAATTTTTTCTGATAAACTTCTGAATTGATTTTCTGTGTCATCTTGGAGGTCACTGAGTTCCTCCTTTAAACCGCTATTTTGAATTCTTAGGGAGCTCACATATTGCTGCCTCGTTAGAGTCAATAGCTGGTTCATTGCTTTGTCTGTTTACAGAGGTCATGGTTCCCTGCTGTTTTTTGTGGATGTACATTTATGTCTTTGGATTGAAGCATTAGTTATTTGTTTCATTTTTCTCTGTCTGGCTTGTTTTTGTTTTTATTGGATGTGTTTGCTTAGGAATTCCTTATAATTTACCTGTTGAATTTCTTTTTTTTTTTCTGCTAGATCTCTACCTCCTTTGTGGCACTAGTACCTTAAGCTTAGGTTTGCCTAGGCTCTAGTAAACAATCAGAATGCTGCCCTTCCCGAATGGGGAGGTCCCAAAGGGGATATCCTGGGAGTATGTGACAGCTAACAAGGGATTTGTGCTATAGCCTGGAACTGCTCAACAGCCACTCTGATTTAAAGTCTCCTTTGGCTTAAAGAGCAAAGTTTCTAGGGTTGATGATGCCCTTTGTCTCTGGTTGTCTTCAGGGACATTTCAGACTTCCTGTGGGTTGAGGCAGGGACAGGTCTTCTGCCAGGGAATACAAGATGGTGGGGGAAGATGATTGTCTACTTCAATCTTACTTTTTCCAGTATAGAAACTATGAATTGGAGAAAAACTTTTCACACGCTTGGTGCCAGGCAGATTGGGGGGAGGGGCAACATGGATATGGAAGTCCAGTTGTCTTACCATCTGCCTGGAGATTTTTCACTTCTCAATGGCTCTGGCAACTGTTTCATCATTGTATTTGAGTTCTGGGAGATAGCTGGTGATAAGCTCAGCACTGTCTGTTTGTTTTTGGTTTTCTTTGGGGGGAGTGAGGCCACCTTGTTTCTGTGCTACCATTTAGCAGAAGAATCTGCCTGTATTTACTCAATTCTGACATGTACCTTATTTTTACATTAGTTATGTATCTTATCATTGGTAGTGTTTTTGATTTGATGAAATTGGACATTCATTTCTTTAACAGGTAATTATTGGGCACCTGTTATAGATCAGACACTATGTTGAGCCCTGGGCATCAGTTTTAGGCAAAACAGACACAGTTCCTATCTTCATGGTTTTTGTAGTGAAGAAACAAATACAAGGTTATGTGAGAAAACATTGACAGGGTAGCTTAATTAATTTATTTTTTTAATTTAATTGCTCAGGCTGGTCTTGAACTCCTGGCCTCAAGCGATCCTTTCACCTTAGCCTCCCAAAGTGCTGGGATTACAGGCATAAACTACCACACCCAGCTATGAGGGAGCTTATTTTAGACGGAAAGGTCAGGGAAGGTCTTTCCAAGTAACATACTCAAGCTTGAAATGTGAAGGATAAGCAGGAATCAGTGAGAAAACAAGTGAACTGGGGGTTCCAGGTTAAGAAAAAGCATGAGAGAAAGGCTTGAGGTAGCGTGGATTATTTTAAGCAGTTAAAGGAAAACCAGTGCAGATGGCCCTTTCCTGGGTGGAGAGAAGGGCTAAGCAGTGGGGTAGTGGGGAATGTCATGAGATGAGTCTGGTTCTCCAAAATCTTCTCAAGGACAAATGCCAAATAATGCAGCACTGTAGGGGGTTATGGAAATGTTTTATCCCAGATTATTAAAAGGTTTTAAGCAAGGATAAAACGTCATCACATTTTTCCATTTCAAAAATATCACTCTGGCTGTTAAATAGAGAATGGGGGAGGGAATTCTAGACAAATAGCTATTTTCAGAGTCAGAGTGAATTATGGCTAGGACTTGGGTGGTGGCTGTGGAGATAGAGGGGGACCGAATCTAGCTATGTATTGTAGGTAGGACTTAGTAATAGATTTGATATAGGGGTGAAGGAGAAGGTAGTAATAAGGATCAGTTTTCTCCCAAGAGCAATTAACTTGCTGAGTAAAGGTCTGTTTCTGAGATGGGGATGCTACAAGGAAGGATATATTTAAAAGAAGGTGGGAGAAGAGTTCTGTTTTGGACTTGTTGAATTTGAGATGCTTATGAGACATCTAAATAAAAATCTTAAGCAGTTATGTGGATCTGGGGTTTGGAGCTCATTAAAAAGATCTGGGATAGAGATAGAAATTTGGGAAAAAATTGGTACTTAAATTGGTGAGAGTGGGTGTTATACATTGTAAATACAAAAATAACAATAGTTGGGTGGGTTGGCGCGTTTCTGTAATCCCAGCTTCTCTAGTGGCTGAGGTGAGAGGATCGCTTGAGCCCAGTTCAAGACTAGCTTGGGCAATATAGTGAGACCTTCCCAAAAACCTTAAAAAAAAAATAATAGTGCTATCTAATCATAGGAATACTATTAATATAATGAGAATAGCTAACATTTATTGACAGCCTCCTATGTGCTAAGCACTATTCTGAGTACTTTAGATATATATATATAACTGATTTAATCTTCATAATAACTCTATGTAGTAGGTGTTATTATTACCCTGGTGTAGGTGAGGCACAGGAAAGCCACAGAGCTAGTAAGAAACAAAACCCAGAAAGTCTAGTCCTAAAGCCTGAATTCTTAACACCTCATTAAAAGAGAGAAGAGACTTAGCTTGGAGGTCTCAGCAACTCAGGCCAGGTTGGATGGAGAAGGCAGAGCTGGCATAGGAAACTGAAAAAGAGTAATTGAAGAGGTAGGAGAATGGGGGGTCTTAGAAGTCAGGCAGAGTGTTCCAGGTAGGTTGCCAAGGTTAGTGGTCAAATGCTGCTGAAAGGTGGGCCCTTAAAGGACACATAGGCATTATATGGGTAAAGAGGATAGGGAAAGGGTTTGTGGACAATGTGAGTAAAAGAGATGGGTATGGAGGAGCCAGCTACTATTTTGAGTTGTTAGAGAGCTGAACACAAGGCCAGGAGAGGTGAGGGATAAAACTGAACAAGTAGGCAGGGGCCAGATCATGAAAGACTAGTAATGAATGTGCCCCAAGTTAGCAACAGACCTAGAAATACCTGTTCCCGAAGCTGGGGAGCAACATAAAGGAAGCTACCTGTTATAAATGGAAGGGACCTACATACTAGTGCCTGTCTATGATTTGCCAGGCACCGTTCTGAGCACCTCTTCTATGTTGTCACATATGTGTTCTTTGTTGTTTAATTCCATGATTCCTTAAAACTTACCATGTTGAGACATTTTACTTAAAATAAGAAAATTACCCATGACTTCTTTCATCACTAATTCATTTATCAGGGTGATAGATATTCTATGTACAGGGAAGACATCTATATACAGAGGCCTTTACATATTTAACATCGCCCCCTTTTTATACTTTTCTCTCAATTGGAAGCAAGTGTTGAAATTGGTAGGAAAGTGTGAGTTATTTTACTTAACTGGGCAACTTTGCTCACAATCAAGAGAAAGTAATTCGATGGGATTGTGTTTTTCTTACTCTTCCTTATATGTCCTAAGTATTTTTAAGGCAAAGATCATCCTGGGTTTGAATCCTGCTTCTGTCATTTATTAGCTGAGTGACGGGGCAAGTTATTTAACCTCTCTCACACTTTTTGTTGAATGAGAGACTTCTTTAATAACAGCAATTATAAAACATATTACAAGAATTAAGTAAAGGAAAGGAAAGTTAGGACTTTTCTTCATCCTAATCAAACAAAGCCTTCTTGATGAAGAGAATCAGTATGGTTCCTTTCCTTGTTGATGATTCTGTTTTACTTTTGATTATTTTAGTTATTTAGAATTTTGTAATTTATCCTCAAATACTTCTAGTCAATGATAAATAGAAATAGTAATTTTTCTTGATGTGTATATTAAGATTCTTATAAAGTGAGACCTGGTTCTGAAAATAATCTTTACAGGAATACTAAAGAACTGCAGTGTCTAGAAATATAAATTCCAAAGCTCTACCATCTCACATAAAATTCTAGAGAAATAAGATTATTTAACTTTTGCTACTTAATGGTGACAAAACATATCCATTAATTTGCAAGTTCTTGTTTTCTTCATAAATTTAAAATAATTGCAATGACTGGTGGAAGCTGACATGAATTTGATTTAGTTTTAAACCATACACATTTCACGCTACATGCAAGGTAACTTCCAGAGTAACCAGAAAATTAAAAATCTTAAATCAACCCTATCGTTTTGTTCATTTATAGAAGTTCATGACCTCGGGATCATTCGTTTATAAAAATTTTTGTCTTCAGTACCCTCAGATTGTTTTTTTATTATTCATTAACCTAATTTTTGGCAAAGCCCCATTCTACCATTCTGTATTCAGAGGCCCTTGGAATGCTGCAGGGTGAATGCCAGGCTGATTGGCATGGCTTTGACATGTTGCTTTAGATGTGACATTCTCCTTTTTTTTTTTTTTGAGACAGTGTCTCTCTCTGTTGCCCAGGCTAGAGTGCAGTGGCATCATCATAGCTCTGCAACCGTAAACTCCTGGGCTCAAGTGATCCTCCTGCCTCAGCCTCCTAAGTAGCTGGGACTATAGGCATGCACCACCATGCCTGGCTAATTTTTCTATTTTTTGTAGAGATGGGGTCTCACTCTTGCTCAGGCTGGTCTTGAACTCCTGACCTCAAGCCATCCTCCCACCTCGGCCTCCCAGAGTGCTAGGATTACAGGTGTGAGACACTGCACCCTGGATGAGACATTCTTAAGATTCACCTGATGACACTGAACAATTTAATAGCTATTTCCATTATGATACCAAGAAGAACAATTTTGGGATACGGGAAGGGAGTTTCTCTATAATGAAATCTACTGTTTTAACAAAGGGAAGTGTGGTGGAGCAGAAAGGATGTATGGCTTTTAGAATAGAAGTATTGAACACCATCTCTTCCATGTTTAAGGTCTAAGCTTCAGTATCTTATTAAAATGGGTTAGTAGTGGGTTACTGTGATGATTCGAATGAAATTATGTATTTATAACACCTGGGCCTCTACAAGCACACAGAAGGTGCTCAATAAATGTTAGCTGTCATCCCTTACAAACCTTTGGCAAGCCCTGTCATGCCGAGCTGCCTGAGCAGTGCTGCTCATCAGCAGCCTTTCTGTGAAGCTCAGCAGGGGCACAAACACTTCTGCTCTTCACTTCTCCACTCTACCCAGAATGTACCATGTGTCCAGCACTCCCCACCCCTTTTCTTCTCTTCCTCTCCATTTTAGTGTGACCTCTAACCCTGCTCCAAAACCTCTGGCTTTCCTTTTTCCCCCCATATTCCACTCCCACCCTTTTCTGCTCCAGGAGATAGCTGGTGGAGGTGGTGATGGCAACATTTCTTTGCCTTCTGAGTGAGAAATTTGTGGTAGGGTTGGTTGTGGGGTCTGGATCTCTCTTCTGGAGGTCAAGAGTAACTTCCACCCTAAACACATGAATCATGAAGGGATAAAGTTGTGGGTTTATTTCATTACTTCTCTGTTCCCCACATGCCTGACTCTTTTTCCCTCTGTCACATTTCCTACATAAATCAACTATCTAATGATTCGTATATCTTTCTCTATTTCTGGATGTTACAGAGCTTTTTCAGAAGATCTTGGGAGGGTTTGGCAAGACCAATAATTCTCTTAGTCTACCCTCTTGAAGGCCAAGGACATTCATAAAACAAAAGCTTATTGAGAAATTATTATGGGCAGGCCCTGTGTTAAGTGCCAAAGAGACAAAGATGAGAAAGATATATAGCCCTCCTCTCAAGGAGCTCACGGTTTCTGGAGATAGGCTCCCAAGCTCATCATTTAGTGGAATAAGGGTTCTAGCAGGACAAGGTAACAGAGACATTGAGAATGGAGGGCCAAATGATAAGTCAGGAAGGGCTTCTTAGAGGAGGTGGCACTTAAACATAGCTGTCAAGGATAAATAGGAGTCTGCTGGCCCAAAAGGGAAGAGATTGTGCTCCAGATGGAGGAACTAGCTAAAGCAAAGGCATAAAAGTATGAGGCAGCGTGGTTCAGGGTACAGCAGAAGTGGTGAGTCAAAAGTCGGGGGGAATGAATTGTTTAAGAATATATTCCATTGAGGGATTTCAATAGTATTAGTAATATTCTGTTTCTGAACCTAAGTGATGAGTATATGAGAGATCATTATATCATTCTTTCATTCAACAAATATCTGTTGTGTGTGTGTGTATATATATATTCTCATGTATTTATGACATTTCATAATAAGTTTAAAAATACATACAATTACTAAGAGTGATAATTTTCTAGATTTCCTAGTTTCTATAATAATTTTTGTTTCCTTTGGAAAGCTCAATATGTGCTTTTACAATAGTAGTTCCTAAATTTTTTTCACCAAAAACATGCCATAAGGGCTAGATGGATTACTTAGAATCATATGGAGTATTGATGTTAATGTCAGGTTTCAGAGGTGGGAGTGTTGATGATGATTCAAGATTTCTCTCCTATTTCAGTTCGTAGCTCAGAGGGACACATGGTTGGTATAATAAGCTTGTTAGAATTGTCACATAAAGCATTCGTTTTGGCAAACATTCACAATGGGATATCAGAAACGAACTATGGCAGATTCCAAGTTGCCAAGCTGCTTATGATTCAATAGGAAAGCTAGGAAAGATGTGCACATGTGCTATACAAAAAGCAAATAATGTATTAACATGTGGGGGGTTGGGGGAGAAGAGCGAACCATGGGGGTCAGATTCTTTGGGTTTTGAGGGCTAGTCAGTTTACTCTGTTAGTGATGTCAGTCTTGTTCTTGAAGTGTCTGAGGCATCAGAAGCAACTGCTTTTGGTGCCTACATCTCAGGGTTCCTGGACTGACAAAATGCAAGTTAGCAAAACTTCCAGTGAGTCATCTGCATTAATCAAGGACCTCTTC
Source organism: Lepilemur ruficaudatus (assembly GCA_963574885.1). Taxonomy (NCBI): domain Eukaryota; kingdom Metazoa; phylum Chordata; class Mammalia; order Primates; family Lepilemuridae; genus Lepilemur; species Lepilemur ruficaudatus. Next base: position 9,412 of record CAUYRT010068642.1, read on the forward strand.
GGTGTTGTCATTGTGCTACGATACTCAAAGAAAGATGACTACGTCTCCTTAAACATGCAGGGATGGGTGTAACCCCCTAGAAGGTGGGAAGGCCGTGCTAGGTGAGCCAGCAGCACTGTTCAGTGCCCCTCTCTGATGTGTACCAGTGCAAGCATGTTCCTGAAACCCACCTTTGTAGTGCTTTTCCATTAGACTCTGTCAGAATTACCTCATCACTGCCGGGCAGGCCTCGTTAAATTGTACTGTGGAAGGACAGATGGCTTTTATTTTCCTTGCAAGCTATTATGCAACTTAAATCTGTGCTAACATTATTTTCTCAGATTTGAATGATTATAAAATTTAGCCCGTATCTATTTTGTTTTACTCTCATGTCTAATCAGCTGGTTCATTTGAATTGTCACAAATCTTTGATGTATGTTTACATTTTAATTTTGCTGATTTAAAATTTTTTTTTCTCATTTCTTCCTTTCCTACAGCACTTTTTCTTACTTTAATCACAGTAACCCAATTCCCAAGCCCTTGTTTTTCTATCTCCTGCCAGTTCCTACGTCATTGTTTACTCTTTCTTTGTCTACTACTTCATGAATCTCTCTTCTCTAAGCCTCTGATTCATGCCTCATCTCAATCATGATTGGTGGCCTTAAACCCTCGTGTGACCTCATAGAGAATCTTGAAGTAAACCTGTAGAGTTTACCTTTCATCCCGATTTTCTCATCTCTTTTCCATCCCTTGCCCTACTTCAGTCTTAAATAAAATCGACATATATGTGTTGCCCACCAACTGTGAGCAAGGAACTTGGCCAACCTTAGAGGGGATTCAGAGATGGTTTTGACAGAGTATATAGTCTAGTATGGGAGGTAAACATAAAGTTGGTGCTGGCAGAAAGAAGGTGAGAGACAGACAGAGTAGGGCCAAACAATGTGGCTTTATTGAGCGCTCCCAGACGAGGTTCACGGGCCTGAAGAATGGGGCCCGAGAAGTTGCGCCCGTTTGAAAGGGGTAAGGGCTTTTATGCTATTTGAGGCAGGCCGGGGGCTTTTGGCGGGAAGAGTTGGGGATTTTCCACTGTGACCTTTGGAGGTTATTGAGAATTAGGAGGAGTTGGTGGTATTTACAGAATCCGGGAATCGAAGCTTTCTTATCTGGATGGGCATCCGGGTGTGGTTATCCTTCAACTTAACTGGGCCTGACAGTCACCTTTGTGGGTCTCTCTTCTCTTTAGGGAGGGGAGAGGGTGCTTGCCACCAGCCATACAGTAAATAGATCTGTAAATAACTAAAATAAGGGCTGAGGTATCACAGGTGAGATATCTCAGGGACTTTTACAAGATAATGAGGGACTAAAGCCAGAGCAGTATGAGTGAAAAGGACGAATGGGGAGCATTGCAAGAAGGCCTGACATTAGCTAATCATGACAGGACTGAGTTACATGACAGGGGTCCTTCCCTTGCCTTGCTGGGGGCTGTGTCCAGTTTGATTCACTTTGGCCAGGGTTATCTTTTCCAAGCTATTTCTGTTTCACCAGGAGGCCCCTCAGCAGACTTACTGAGCAAGTGTCCACTCCTGTGTCTGATTCCTGCCTGACTCACTGCTGTGTACCATTTCTAGATTTCTCATGTGATCTAGGGGCCTTGTCTTCTTGCCTTCCTTCCCCCAGTCTTCACACAGGATGTGACTGGACAAGTTTAGTCTTATTCCTCAGGGCTGCCATGTGTATTTTCGGCAGGGCCTGGAGGATGAGTGGGAGGTAGGGTTGGAAGTGACAAAGGCAGTAGAAAGAGGCATGTCAGGTTAAGAATTCCCTCTGTTTCAGCACCTAAAGTATATACCCCCAGATTGACCCAATTCTGGTATAGTTGTTTCTGCAGAGTCATTGATCTCATTGGTTAAGAAGAAAAAGAACCACAGAAAGGCAATGTTAGTAGTAGAATGGTTTCTGAAGTATTTCTCCGTGGATGTTTTCCCAAGAGATAAGGTAAAGGGGAAGTTGATTATCAGGGTGGTATTTGGTGTTTAAATATCTTGCCTCTGGTGAATGTGAGGGCCTTAGCCTCCCTCTGCTTATCTATAAGTGTTGCTGACATCTACCTCTTGGAATCTAGCCTTTGGCATAGTGCATACTCATTGAAAAATACTTGTGGAAATCTGAGCTGGCTTCAAGTCTACTGACACAAAGGCACTTCTTTCTAGATTTAAAGTCACCTCATGTTTAGGTGCATGTTAGTCATGTTTCTGTAAACTCTCTTGGACACATCTTCCTTTTTGTACTTTCATCAGTCAAGGTAGTAGGTCATTTCATGACTCGTACATATTTATATATCTTTTCTGGAACCAGCAAAAGTTACAAAAATACTGGCTTTGTAAAGTGAGCTTTATAGTAGGAACAGTTGGTACATATAAATATTTATTGAATGAGTAAGATTTTGGTAATATGTACAGATATTACTCAGGTTATATACTGTGTACCTGGGGAAAAAGTTATAAAACAAATTTCAGTAACATATTTGATGTATGACATTAGGAATCACTTCCTATGGAAAAAATACTCAGTAACAATCCCACCCTGTATTCATGTATCGGTTTCTGCTTTTCATGAAGTTTCTATGTGTATAATGCTCCCCATGTTACAGTTGCCTGAAGTAAAGGCGAAGGCCAATATGGCAGCCTTGGATTAGAACCTGTAGCCCTGAGGGAGGGGCAAGATGGTGGACTAGAAACAGCTCACCCACACTGCTCTCAAGGAGAGGATTGAAAGTGCAGGTAGATTCTTACCTGTAGATGGACCTTCTTGGAGAGAGCACTATGAATCATTGAAGAAGTGACAGAGGACATTCAGAGTGAAGGAGAAAGTGACAGGGCAATCTACTGAGCAAAATCAAAAGGTACCTGGGGGAGGCATCCAGCCCTTGGGGAAGGATAGGAGAGAAACCTGGGACTCCATGCTCCCTGCATGGGCATTGCGGCCTGAGCTCTGAGTGGGTCCCCAACACCACCACAGATCTCCAGACTGATCAGGGAGGTAGCTGGAATTTGTGCAGTGACATTATACCAGAGAGTGAGCACAGCAGGGACCTGGTGGCTCCCGTTCCTGGGTTATTGCAACTAATGCCATTCTGAGCTCTCAAGTCTAGAACACCAGGTCTTTACAGGCTCTGCTTTGCCGCAGCCGCCTCTGCATCATCCCAGCTGGGCCAGGCGGGGAGCAGGGAAAGCAGATGCTCTTGTGTGCCCCATGACTGGGAGCCAAGCATCCTTCCCCCGCCACAGGGGCTCTAAGCAGAACAAGCCCCACAGATGCCACCTGCAAAGCCCTATGTACTGCAACAAGATAAGGATGCTTGCTGTCACCACTTCTATTTAACATAGTACTGGAAGTCCTAGCCAGACCAATCAGGTAAGAGAAAGAAATAAAGGATATCCAAATTGGGAAAGAGGAGATCAAACCATCCCTGTTTTCTGACAATATGATCTTATGTCTAGAAAATCCTAAAGACTCCACCAAAAGACTCCTAGAATCAATAAATAAATTTAGTAAACTCTCAAGTTGTAAAATCAATGAGCACAAATCCAATAGCATTTTTATACACTAATAAAAGTCAAGCTGAGAATCAAGTCAAGGATTCCATACCATTTACAATAGCTACAAAGAAAATAAAATGCCTAGGAATATCCTTAACAAAGAAGGTAAAAGAGAACTACAAGAAGAACTACAAAACACTGATGAAAGAAATCATAGATAACACAAACAAATGAAAAAAATCTCATGCTTATGGATTGGTAGAATCAACATCATTAAAATGTCCATACTGTCCAAAGTGATTTATGGATTCAATGCAATCCATGAAAATACCAATGTTGTATTTCACAGATCTAGAAAAAATAATTCTATGCTTCATTTCTGAGCAGAAAAAGCCCAGATAGCCAAAGCAACTTATGTAAAAGGAATAAATCTGGAGGCATCACATTATCTGACTTCAAATTATACTACAAGGCTATAGTAATGAAAATAGTATAGTACTGGTATAAAAGTGGAGACATAGATCAATGGAACAGAAAAAAGAACTCAGAAATAAAACCATCTACCTACAACAAACTGGTTTTCGGCAAAGCAGACAACAGGTGCTGGGAAAAGGTAGCCCTATTCAATAAATGGTGCTAGGAAAACTGGATAGCTATATGCAGAAGAATGAAACAGAACCCCTATCTCTCGTTATATACAAAAATTAATTCAAGATCGCTAAAAACTTAAATATAAGGCACGAACAATAAAAGTTACAGAAGAAAACATAGGAAAAACTCTAGTAGACGTCAGCCTAGGCAAAGAATTTATGACCAAGACCTCAAAGGCAAATACAACAACAGAAATAAATAAATGAGACTCAATTAAATTTAAAAGCTTCTGCATAGTGATGGAAATAATCAATAAAGTAAATAGGCAGCCTACAGAATGGGAGAAAATATTTACAAACTATACATCCAATAAAGGGCTAATATCCAGAATCTACAAAGAACTCAAGCAAATCAGTAAGAAAAAAACAAACAACTTTTTAAAAAGTGGGCTAAAGACATGAACAGAGGTGTTTACAAAAAAGATAGACCAGTGGCCAACAAACATATGTAAAAATCCTCAACATCACTAATCATCAGGAAAATGCAAACTAAAATCATAATGAGATACCACCTTACCCTTGTCAGAATGGCCATTATTTGTAAGTCAAAAAACAATAGATGCTAGTATGGATGCAGAGGAAGGAACACTTATACATTGTTGTTGGGACTGCAAATTAGTACGACCTCTATGGAAAACAACATGGACATTCCTCAAAGAAAGAAATGTCGACTTACCATTTGATCCCGCAATCCTACTGCTGGGTATCTACCCAAAGGGAAAGAAGCCATTTTATCAAAAAGATAGTGCACTTGAATGTTTATCACACCACAGTTCACAATTGCAAAGACATGGACTCAACCTAAGTACACAACAATTCATGAGTGGATTAAGAAGATGTGGTATATATATACCATGGAGTACTATTCAGCCACAAAAAGAAATGAAATAATGTCTTTTGCAGCAACTTGGATGGAACTGGAGACTGTTATCCTAAGCAAAATATCTCAGCAATGGAAAAACAAGTACCGCATGTACTCTCTAATAATTGGGAACTAAACAGTGGGCACACACAGGCACAAAGAGATGTAAAGGACACTGGAAAACAAGAAGGCGAGAGGGTGGGAGAGAGTGAGGGGTAAAAGCTTACCTATGGGGTCTAATGAACACTCTTCTGGTGAAAGCCCTGACTTAAGCATTATACAATGTATGCATGTAACAAAAACATTTTTATCACCTTTATGTTTTAAAATTAAAAAAAAAAGAACCCATAGCCTACTTCAATACTCTTTCCTCTGTAGACTGTTCAGATAAAAAGTTTGTATATGTCTGTAATAATAAAAGAAAAAATAACAATTAGGTGAATTTTTAATCATACTACTTATATTCAATTTAAGGAGAAACCTTTTATTCTGAGATTCTTTCAACAAATTCTTACTAAGTGCCAACTGTATGTCAAGCACTGGATTTAGTGTTGAACAACAAACACATACATAGAGCTTATGTTCTAATGAGGGAAGAGAAACAGTAAATAAGTAAGCAAACACAATAACATAACAGTAAGTAATTTCAGATAGTGATAAGAGGTCTAAAGAAAATAGAGAATAGTAGTGGTAGTTGGGGGTGACTTCAGCTAGAAAGATCTGGGAAGGCCTCTCTGAAGAGGTTTTCATTTGCGCTAACTTCTAAATAATGAGAAAGAAGCAGGCGTACGAAGATATGGGAGAAGCACATTATATTACAGAGGGATTAGGAAAGACTCTAGAGACATGAACAAGCCTGTGTTTCTGAATAAAAAGGTACGTGGTGGCTCATGCCTGTAATCCTAGCACTCTGAGAGGCCAAGGCGAGAGGATTGCTTGAGCTTAGGAATTTGAAACCAGCCTGAGCGAGAACAAGACCCTGTCTCTACTAAAAAATAGAAAAATTAGCTGGGTGTGGTGGTGTGTGCCTGTAGTTCCAGCTTCTTGGGAGGCTGAGATAGGAGGATCACTTGAGCCCAGAAGTTTGAGGTTGCAGTCAGTTATGATGATGCCACTGCACTCTATCTGGGGCAACACAGTGAGATCTCAAAAAAAAAAGAAGAAAGGAGAAAAAAACGTAGATAAGGGTAGGAAAACACAAGTCTTGAGGGCCGTTGTCGACCATAGTAAGAGATTTATAATTTACTGTAATTGCTGTTTTTCCACTATTTTATTATGTAAAATGATAGTGATATTACATTGTAGATTGGTACTTAAATATCTTGCCTCTGGTGAGTGTGAGGTCATTTGCTTCCCTTTACTTGTTTGAAAGTACTGTTAACTCTTAGTTGGCAAGACTAAAAGTCAATAACCCTATGTCAGTCCCCAAACTTTTTTTTTTAATTTTGTCAGCCATGAAATTCAATATTTTGAAAACTGTCATGTTATACTGTAGCAGCTTCCCAATAGGAATACTTGAAAATCTTTGTCAATAAAGAGGTTAACATAATATCCAGGCAGTTGCATGCTGGTATGTTTTTCTTACAGGAGGCATTTAATTTAAATTCTCTTGAATATCAGATCTTCCTCTACTTTTCTTCACCCACTTTCTTTTTGCTCTCTTTGTGTCATCTGTAAGTCCATCACTAGATCACATAAATTTCTCTTTTATTTGGGAATGGCCTTATTACAAGCTTCCAGAACTTCTTTGTGCCCAGTGCTTAGAATATCCATTATATTATCACAGTTCACCAGAAGTAGCCCCATATTTAAAATACTCAAATCCAAATGTTCCTTAAGCTTGTCACTCCAAGTAAATTAGTACCCTAGTCATTATTAAAAATGAAATCTAGAGGTGAATGTACATGAAATGAGGATACAAATACAGGCCATAGGCCCGTTAATAATGCCATAGGCCCGGTTCAATTTGGCTCATATCAGCTGTGATTATTATGTGTTCCCTTTGTAAACTAAATCTAGCATGTCCTATTTTCATATGTGACTTGTTGATGAAAATGGGCATTAGTGTTTAGTGTACATGTTTTAAAGGGAAATTCCTTCCTGGAGAGTCTAAGCAATCATAAAACACTTCTTCAATGTGGTATTTGAAGGATTCATGCAAGTTAATATATTTTGTTCTTTTTCTTCAAAATTGACCACTTAATCATCTGGCTTAAGTCCAGAGAATGTCTAGTTGAGGCTAAAGATATGCTGCTTTAGGAATCCCTGAGGATTATCATGCCTCTTTCATGATATTGAGGCCACAGAAGTCAAGCTTATTGCTGGTACTATTTTTACCATTTGCTACTCATCTTTATAGAATAATGGAAGCCAAATTTTAAACAACAGTGTTTTTTCGATTTTTTATTAGCAGCAGAACTCCTTCTTCAAAGAAAATTCCTCACACCTAGTATGTAAAACAGCTCTGGCTCTAAGCCACAAGCTTACTCTCTCCCTATCATAATGGTTCCTGAGGGATATGTGAGAAAGCAACAAAGCTTTGCAGAGCACAGGATAAAACTGCAATGAGGCCGGGTGCGGTGGCTCACGCCTGTAATCCTAGCACTTTGGGAGGCTGAGGCGGGTGGATCATTCAAGGTCAGGAGTTCGAAACCAGCCTGAGCAAGAGCGAGACCCCATCTCTACTATAAATAGAAAGAAATTAATTGGCCAACTAAAAATATATAGAAAAAATTAGCCGGGTATGGTGGCACATGCCTGTAGTCCCAGCTACTCGGGAGGCTGAGGCAGAAGGATTGCCTGAGCCCAGGAGTTGGAGGTTGCTGTGAGCTAGGCTGACGCCACGGCACTCTAGCCTGGGCAACAGAGTGAGACTCTGTCTCAAAAAAAAAGAAAAGAAAAGAAAAGAAAAAACTGCAATGAAAAATTTAAATTGTAAATCCTACCATGAAAAGATGGCTGTGTTGCTTAAACTGGCGGAGCCACTTACACTGGAGCTTAAATAATAGATTTTATATGTATGTTTTTACCTAAAATTACATTTTTAGGTGGCATTTATTATATAAAGCAAAGTCAAGCTTTAATTGTAGCTATTTTTTCAGAACACACTTGTTATATAATTTGGGAGACTAAATTACTAAGTAAATTACTAAGTAAAATTACTTAGTAATTTTACTGAGGCTAAAATACTTTTACTATTTTAAAGTAAATTTCAGATTGGTCTAGATTTTTCTTCATAAATTATTTAATTATAAATAAGGTCATTATGTGTTTTATATATCATTGTAAAATAATTAATTTGCTAGGTTAAATTTTTTTCTTTTTGTCTTGTAGTTTGCCAGGGTTTGGATACCTGATCCTGAGGAAGTTTGGAAGTCAGCAGAGCTGCTTAAAGATTATAAACCAGGAGATAAAGTCCTCCTGCTTCACCTTGAGGAAGGAAAAGTAAGAATTTCACTTTCATTTATTGTCATTGGCCTAAAGTGAAGGGAGTTCAATAGTGTAAGTTTACTTTGACTTACTTAAGCCTAATTAGAAGTTAAATTTTGAACTAATCTAAAATTTTTACTTACTAAATTGATAAAAATGGTAAACTCAATTTTCTGTCCTAATAGAGTTATCAATGATATAGATTAGTAAAATTAGCAGATACTTTAAAAATCTATTATTTTGGTCTATGAATTTATTATGGTTTAGAATCAGGTTTAGATTCACATCTAATGCTAAAACTCTTAGAATTATCTGGTATACTATGGGGAGTTATACTGTTTTTAAAAAGAGGAATGGTGCAGGTTTTAAAGAAGACTCATTGGTAGCAGCTTGGAGGATGGATTTCAGGGGAGCAAAATTGAGGGGAAGAGACTGGTTGGGAAAAAGGCATGAAAGAATTAGGCCAAATTAGGAGGGCTTTGAATGCCAAACTAAGGAATTAACTTATTCAACATTTATTGGTCATCTATCTGCTCTGTGTTAGGCACAATGTTAGGCACTTTGGACTGTGTTTTCTCATGTTGAGAAAGTAATCACTATTTTCCAAATAGGGAAGCCAAGGCTAAGAGACATTAAGTAGTTTTGCCCATGGTCATGCAGCCAGGAAGTGACTTTTGGAATTTGAAGTGGGATTTGAACGCAGAATTTTTGACTCTAAGATGAGTGCTTATTCTATTTGACCATGTTAGATTTTTGCAGATAGTCTAAAAAGTGGATCGTTTCAAAATGCACATCTGACAGATAGCCATGCTTAGTTTTCAGAAACTATTCTGAAATAGTTTTAGTCTTACAAAAGAATTGCAAAGATAGCAGAGTTGCCATATACCATTTACCCAGCTTCTCCTAATTTTAACATCTTACACAACCAATATACAATAACCAAAATAGGACATTACCATTGGTTTAAGACAATTAATGAACTACAGACTTTCTTAGGATTTCACTGATTTTTCTACTAATGCCTCATTTTATTTCAATCTTGGGTCACAGGTTGCATTTTAATTATCTTGTCTCCTTAGTCTCCTCCAATTTGTGGCAGTTTCTCAGTCTTCCCTTGTCTTTCATAACCATGGCAGTTTTGAAAAGTACTGTTCAAGTACTTTGTAGAAAGTTCCAGCAGCTGTCTCCTCATGGTTAGATTAAAATTATCACTTTTTGGGAAGAGTGCCATAGAAATGATGTGATCATCTCAGTACAGCGTATCAAAGGGTCTGTGACATCATTATGTCTCATTACTGGTCATATTAACTATGATCACTGGTTAAGGCGATGTCTGCCATGTTATACACTGTAAAGTTAACTATTTTTCCCCTTGTAATTAATGAATGTCATTGTTTGGAGAGTAGATATTTTGAAGCCATGTGTATATCTTGTTTCTCCTTAAACTTTGCCCACTAATCTTAGTGTTCATTAGTGGGTCTTGATCACTGTGGTATTCTAATGGTGGTTCTCCATTTCCGTACTTCCTTCCACATTCATTCATCGATTCATTTACTTATTTTAAATTGTAATAGATTTAGGGTATTCAAGTTGAATTCTGCATGTGTGTATTATATAGTGGTGGAGTCTGGGCTTTTGGTGTACCCACTACCCAAATAGTATACATTATACCCTATAGGTAATTTTTTTTATCCTTCATTCTCCCCTTCTACATTTATTAATTGGAATTCTTATAGGGAAGTATTGTTACTTCCTCCCCCATTTATTTATTGATTCAGTAATTTATTTTATTATGGGCTCATGGGTATTTCTTTTGTTCTTTGTTACTATCATTTATTTTATTACTCAAATTATTCCAGCTTTGATCATCAAGAGGTCTCTTAGATTAGTCACTTTGCCTTTTTGACAGGCCCCATCCTTTTCTTCTATTCTTTTCTATTTTTAATACAGCATTTCCTACTTTCTGGTACCACAAGATACTTATATTTTCCTTGCCTTGACTCTGGTACATTGTATTGGAGGATGATATTTGGCAACCCAAATCTGAGCACTAGGTGTGCTCATTGCTATTGGAGTGGCAGTGCTTCTAGGCTCTGTTAGAATACAGAGCTAGAAAAAATGTATGTATATATGGATACTAATATGTATGCATACTATACTAATGTATATACACTCATCTATACTTATTTCTATGTCTATGTATACCTATATTTTTTTTTAAAACCATGAGTTCATAGTGATTCCTTTTTCTCCAGTCCAATACCGTAGGGTTTATTCTATTATTCTCCCTTGGCTTATTTGTATTTTGTACTTATTTGCTTATTTGTGCTTTCTTTGGCTTTTGTTATCTGCAATATATTACTTATTTGTCATGCATGTAAAGTTGTTTCAGAATTGCTAGTCTATACCCCATGAGAAACAAATTTATCAACCAGAGTACAATGTCGAATATTTAATTTTATTAATCCTTAATTCTTAAAAAAAATCCAGAAACAGAATGATATATTTAATAAAAGTCTAGAAGTAGAGGATAAACAAGAAGAATAAATATTATAAAATTCACCAAGTATTCAAGAATCATTCTCCTTTTACGAACTATTGTCACTTAGGGTCCTAGAATAAAATAGAGAAAACATGGCTTTTGTAATATTAGAAGAATACATTTATTTGATGATTTCCAGTGATTTCAGAGGAGCAAGTTATATCCATTTTAAGCCTAATTCCAAGAAGGAAATTTCAATGAACATGTTCTAGATGATCTTCCCACATTTTATAATAGTGTCTCCTCTAATATCTCATTCCAACTCCTTCCCACATTCACCACCTAACAACCCCATCTACAAATGAAGACTAGGAAGAGAGTTCTGGGTTGGCTTTCTGCCATTCTAGAGTCTTCTGGTTAACACCCCATGATGAACTATATTACCAATTAATCCATGAAGATTTTAGACATTTCTAAAGATTCCATGTCCCCTGGGGCTCACTCTTGTTCAGATCTAACACTATGTTTTCATGTTATTAGGGGATAAACATTGTATTAATAGATGAGTAGAAAAGGAGAATTTAGTGAGGCAAATTTAAAGCACTCAGCTGGGGACAGCAAAGGAACAGGCAGTTGTGTATTGACAGGGCCAATGCAAGGACTGGTCAGCCATGGGGAAGGACATGATACCCTAATAAACGGTCAGAAATGCTGAGGGGCAGATTGTAAATTTTTCTCTCCATTAGCATAATTCATTCAAATCTGACTTGAATATTTGACCCCTGTATGTATCTTTAATATTAACAAAACTGCCTTTTTATAAACCATTTGCCTTTCCCTACAATTAAATTTCATTTTTTTTCCTTTTCACTTGTCTTGTTTTTTGCCCTTAATACATAGTTGAGTGACCATTTCCATGTTTGACTTTGCCATAAAGCCATATTCTTCATGACTTTAAAGTGAATAGTACTTCTTAATTTTTGGGACTAGATGCCTTGTTAAAACCTAATGAAAACTATGAACTGTCTTTCCCCAAAAAAGTATACATATATGTACATGCATACACATATAGGCACATTTATACACACATGCACATATACACAAAGTGTTACACATAATTTCAGGAGATTCTGGGGTGTCCCATGGTTCAGGAGTTCCTAACTAGTTACCACATGTCAGGCATTGCATCATTTAAATTTACCGCAACCCTGAGAACCTATTTTACAAATGAGGGATTTGCATATGTTAAATAACATACACAAAACCACATAAAAAGTAAGTACCAGTGTTAGCATTTGAACCCAGGTTGATCGGACCCTAGAGCCAAGTTCTTGACCACTGTTTTATATTGTTTGTTACTTATCATAGGGAAAAAGAGGGGGAGGGGAGCTCATTTAAAGATTAAAAACCTGTGATACAGTAACTGGACAGAAAAAGTCTAGGCTATGACTTCTCAAACTATATTAGCAAAATTTGTTAATATGTCTAATAAAAAAGAAGGTTCTCCATATTGTTTACATTTCAACCAGTTTCTGTGATATTGGAATGTGCTAGCAAGAGAACATGTTTAATAGCTGAGAAGCAAATCGGAAATAGGAAATAAGCAAAATGCATGGGCCTGTTTCATGTTCCTTGCCATGATTCATCTAGATGATGTATTTTGTGCATTTTCAGGATTTGGAATACCGTCTAGATCCAAAGACCAAGGAACTGCCTCACTTACGAAACCCTGACATACTTGTCGGTGAAAATGACCTCACAGCCCTTAGCTATCTTCATGAGCCTGCTGTGCTCCACAATCTCAGAGTCCGTTTTATTGATTCCAAACTTATTTATACATATTGTGGTAAGTATGCTTTGCTTTCCGAGTGGCCTATGAACTCTTTCCTCTAAAGAACATAGATAGCCATGTAAATATTGTATGTGGGAGAAGTAGGCTGTGGTTGAACTTTCTCTTAGAGACAAAATTACCTCAGAGTTATCAAAAAGATTTACCAGTATTGATTAGCCAAGTTGTGTTTTATGCTGAATAAATTCATTTGTGAACTTATATAATTTTGCTCAAAATAAAAAGAACTCAGCCTATTTTGGGATTTTTTTTCTCTCACAGAAGTCCTATGTCAGATTTAGTACTAAATTCACCATTTATTTTCTTATCTTATAAAAACCACTAGAGGAAGAGTAGATGTCCAAGGACTTTCCTTAGGAGCAGGTTCAGGAAGTTTAGTGTTGTCTTTTTCTCAATTACTTTAGCACCACGGGACTGACTTGACTTGTGGTAGTTGGTCTTGCTTGTTCCTGCTTGCCTGGGCCCCTGCACATTGCCATGTTAGCTGCCAGCCACCCAGCTCATGATGCTTTTTATAGCTTTTAGAAATGAAGCATGTGCATGTGCATATAAGTTTGTGTTCTTTTCCCCCTTCTCAGTTTGTTCTCATCCTTTATTTTCTCCTCCCTCTCTGGCTCTTTTTTTTTCTCCCCCACTGACTTTTTATTTTTCTTTCACTAATCAATTTCTCCTCCAAAGCTCAGGTCTGGATTTCCACTCATTTTCATTTAAGTTCGTTTGCTTGGTGCACCCTCCTCAGTGCTTGTCATTTCTTTATTACTCTTCTGTTTTGGACAAGAGCAGCCACATTTTCTTCTTAAAAGAATTTATATCCTTTACATACTTGATATTAACTCTTCTTCTTCCCTATTAACAGAATATTTCATTTTCTCAATTTTAAGTTTTCTTCAGTTTATTTTTTTGTTGCACATATGCTACCTTCTCAGTAAAGTCTTGCCTGGCTGCCTGATCTAAATTATAGACCCCTCCTTCTCCTTCTTACTATCTGGCTTCCCTATTCTCATTTTTTCTTATACTATTTAACCTATGATTATACTTATATATTTTTTTTCTTGTTATTTTGTGAATATAAGCTCCATTTGTCTCTTTCGGTTTACTGTTGTAAACCCAGCACTTACAAAAGACCCGAAACATAGTTAGAGCTGAATAAATATTTGTTGAGTGAATGACCTAATTAAGTTAATATATACTACCGAAATATTTTTAGGAAATGCAGAAAAGTATAAAAAAGGAAAAAAATTACATGTAATTCACCGATGAAAAATAATCAGTGTTTTGTTGACTAATATCCTTTCTATGTGTATGTGTAAGAGGGTATAAGTACATATTAAATTGGAATCAAAGTTTATATATAGTTTTGTATCATGTTTTCCTATGACATTTAGTAATCTTTAAAAACATGATTTGTGGTAGTAGCACAATAGTCTGTCATATGGATATAACAAAATATATCAACCTACTTTCCTTTCCTTGTATTAGATATTTTGTTTCCATTTTCACTGTTAGAAATGACATTATGATAAATATCTTTGTAAAAAAAAACCCTTCGTGTGAATTTTTTATTTCATTTGGGTAAATTTCTAGAAGTGGAATTTTTGGATCAAATATAATGAAAATATTTAAAGTTCTTATAAAATTGCTATATTATTTTAAACAACCTAATCCAGTTTTTAAATGGTATTTTAGTGAGGACTATGTATAATGGGTTCAGAGGCAAAGTCTATAGTACATTTTGATCCTTGAATAATTTATTAGTTTAATAGTAACTAAATTGAAATGAAGTTTTGTTTTAACTGTGAGTCTCATTTTACCAAGTTTGATATGCCTATTAGGATATCGTTGACTTCTTTTTCTTTCTTGTCTACCTATCCCACTCCCCCAGGTATAGTCTTAGTAGCTATAAATCCCTATGAACAGCTACCTATTTATGGAGAAGATATTATTAATGCGTATAGTGGTCAGAACATGGGTGATATGGATCCACATATCTTTGCAGTAGCAGAAGAAGCTTACAAGCAAATGGCCAGGTTGGTGGAAGCTTTCATTGTTATTTCATGGCTCTTATCATGTGACAATTCCTTCTTTGCTAAGTTACAGATATGTTAAAGTGAATGGCAACTTGTAAATAAGTATTAAATAAGCAGCCTTGGCCCATTTGTCCCAGACAGCCTGAATTATTATTAAATATTAAAACAATCTCACATTTATAAAAGGACATACACTTTTAAAAACTACCTTTGGAATCTTATCATGATCCTGTACTGGGCAAGGATGTTATGCTTTACAGATGAAAGGATTAAAGTTTAATGGTATTAAGTGACTCAGCTAATGAGTGACAAGCCGGAACTAAGAGTCCTACAAGCAGGGAAAAAATCTGTATTCTAGAGAATTAAATCTAAAAGAAAATGTAAATTTTAATGTTAGTGTTATTTCACAGGGCATCAGTGATTCTGAACAGCATCTGTAAAATATCTCTGATATTAACCATGGAATCCTAATATTTTGAGGGTAGACAATGGGAGGAAAATGCTACTTTCAAGACTATACTCTTAATAATATGATATAATATAAAACTGTGAATGCAAAGAAGAATGATATATATTTCTGCAGCCTACAAAGCAGAACTTGGCATATTATAGATATGATATGGGAAACTCTCAAGCAATTAACAAAGTAGAGAGACAACTAATATAGCAGAAGTTTTTATTTTCTCCTCTCCAGCCAGGAAGAGTGTGCATGATTGGACCAGCATGTGACAGAATTTTAGAATTGTTTCAATGACAGAGCCCATAGAAGTCATTATGCCCTTTTAATAGTAAAATAATATTAATACTAATACTTCTAGTAGCAGCGAACAGTTATTATGTGCCCTCTCTGTGCAGGGAATTGTTTAATTGCTTTCCATGTATTAACTAATTTCCTCCTCAACATTTTTCAGAGTTTGGTATTATTAATCTTCATTTTACAAATGGGAAAACTGAAGCACAGAGAAGTTGTGTAATTTTCCTAAGATCATATAACTAGGAAGACCAGTTTTCAAATTCCATAGTCTTCTGACACTATGAAATATTAATATAGTAGATTAAAATGACCAAACAAAGTTTAATACTACAAAATATGCCACATTTATGTCAAATTCTGCTATAAAACAGTAATGAGTGTTCAAAGTTTAAGAAAAGTTACTTTTTAAGCTTAAAATTGAGAAACTTCCACCTATAATTTTCTTCCTTAAGTTGGAACAGACTACCAGTATCTGATTTGTTTTGTATTGGAGCATTGCAGGACAACTTTGGCACCACTCAGTACAACCTGGGAACTGCTGGGCAGAGAGGAAATCACATGGAGTGCTAGACTCTAAAAATAGTCTCTGAAAATTTGGTAGTGCTCAGAGAATTATATGAGTCCTTGGAAAATTCCATTCTTAAATAGAAAAGCATGGATCTTACCATCTTTGTTACTGGTAATCCACAAATACTATTCGATTTATATGAATATTTCTGGCTTTTTAACCTTAGATTTACTATGATTTCCTGTCATTTACCCCTTTCATTATTACCCACTGTGACTCAATCACTCAATGTGATTTATTAACTGAAGATTTGTTTGTCTTTTTCCCTTTGCTCGGTTTTCTTTTTTAGGCAGTTTTAAAATATGCTTCAGTCAGTTATGGTATTATATTTGCCATTTATATGAATAAATTTATACCCATAAAATTTACCACAACAGTTAATTAGACCATGTCTACTTAGGCTTATAGTCATATATCTATGCTGCATGATCATTTCTTGCCAAATGAAGATGTTATCTTCACCAGATATGAATCCTGGTATTTCACATTACCACCATTCCTAGAGGCTCCTCACATCTTCAGGGAAGGTATAATTCAATTCATCCAACAGGAATTTATTGAGCACCATCCAAACACCAGGCACTGTTCTATGTATGGGGAAACACAACAATGAACAAATTAGACAAAATAGACAGAAATTCCTACCCATGAAGTGAGGCATGATAAACAACAAAAATAAATAAAACATAGTTTGTCACATGACATTGTTGGATGATTGATAAAATTGAAATATAGACTGATTAGGTAATGATATTATATCAATGTTACATTTGCTGATTTTGATCCTTGTGGCTATGTAAGAGTATGTCCCTGTTCTTAGGAATTATACTCTAGAAGATGTAGGAGTCATCATGTCTGCAATCTACTCTCAAATGTTTCAGAAAATATTAGAATAAGAGAAACAGATTAGTAGAACAAATAGATAAAAGCTAAACAATTGGTGAATCTGAGTAAAGCATATATGGAAATTCATATTACAATTTTTACAATTTTCTGTAAGTTTGAAATTATATTAAAAATAAAATAATCAAAAAACCAAAAAGAATAGACTGTACTGGGACAAGGGTAGAAGCCAGGAGACTAGTTAGGAGGTTATTGCATTGATCCAAGCAAGAGGAGGAAATTAGTGGAGGAGGAAATTTAGTTGAGGAAAAAATTAGTGTAGATGGTAAGAAGTGGGTAGATTCTGGATATATTTTTAAGATAGAACTGGCAAGGCATTGTTTATGTGAGGTATGAGAGAAAAAGGTGACAGCAAGGATTTGGTCTAAGCACCTAGAAGGTTGGAGTTGCCATTTACTTAGGTGGAGAGGATGGCAGGAAGAGCAGGTTGTGATGTGTGTGGCATAGGGGGTAGGGAGGAGGGGTGGAGTTCCATTTTAGATCTTTAAGTAAGGTTGAAATGGTGTTTTAGACATCTGTCCTCAAAGCATAGCTGACACTAGTGATTCTTCCCAAGCAAGTATATGTTCAATGACAGTGGCAATAACCAAGATCCCTAGCTCATGGCTCCTTTCTAAACATGTTCTTTAGCATAATGCTCTCATAAAATACCTCCCTAGAATAGCCTCTTAGTTTTTTTTACCTATCCTGTTGACTTACAGAGGAGAAAAACTCAGTGGACTGCCATGTCTGTTTTTCTTCTTGTGCTCTTGTTTCACATTCTTGCTAGTCTTTTCTCGCCGGAACTAATTGTTATCTAATAACTAAGTCACAATATTATTTTTCTTAAAACATCAGGGTTTTTTGTTTTATTTCCTTAAAACCAGGTAGTATTGATTTCTATAATTTGCTATTTTTTATCTATACTGTGAATGGTCTAGTAAATCAATTTTATTGATTAAGTTTCACTTGTGGTGTTTCTTTTTTTTTTTTTTTTAGACAGAGTCTCACTGTGTTGCCTGGGCTAGCATGCCGTGGCGTCAGCCTAGCTCACAACCTCAAACTCCTGGGCTCAAGCAATCCTTCTGCCTCAGCCTCCCGAGTAGCTGGGACTACAGGCATGCGCCACCATGCCCGGCTAATTTTTTTTT